>CM040751.1:600000-818389 GCA_022829145.1 Albula goreensis
AAAATTTAAAAATGTCCCTTAACATCCCACAGTTAAAACATTTGCATGTTGGTATCGTCACTATGCTTTCCCTTCAAAAAGTGAATTTCTGAATATGCATTGATAATAATGTATACTTATATGTACATCTAATTCTAAATCAGATGAGAATTTGAGTCCAACTTTTTAGGATTTATAATTGACCTGACAGACAATGGCAGGTAAGGAAAGTCAGTGGCTCTAACATTACAGTCATTTAGCTGATGCTTTTATCCAAAGTGACTTACAGTTGATTAGACTAACCAAGGGCCAATCCCCCCTGGGAGCAATGTGGGGTTAAGGGCCTTGCTCAAGGGCCCAACAGCAATGGTATTCTTGCTGTGGCTGAACTGGGGCTTGAACCACCAACCTCAAGGGTCCTAGTCATTTACCTTAGCCACTAGACTACAGGCTGCCTTACCCATTTAAAACTTGATTAATAAGCCAGGCCTTAGTCAAAGGGACCATAATGCTTTCCAGGGCCCCTTTGGACAGGTCTTCAGGCCTGACCACATGTGTAAAGTGGCCAGGAAGGAGACATTGTCATCCGGCACCTAGTCCCCCTACACAGTAATGAATGAAAACTCAATGACCCTGTCCTGGGTGACGCTGCAGTCCCTGGAGCCTGCGTATGAGGGGCTGGTCCATCGCTACAGTGCTGTTGGAGATGAGAAGGCCAAGTACCAACTGGTGGACAGGTATGCATAATAAAATCTAAACTAGTTTATTTCACATTATATCGTCACACTGACAGAGTAAAAGACTCAGTTAACTTTTTCAGAGCATTTTTCCATATTTCACCAAATTCATTTTATATTTTAATACTATATCAATAATTGTTCACATCTGTTATGACACTATGACGTTGGCATGCTTTCATTTTCGCTTCGTTTGTATTCTTCCTTGGAGGTTCTTGACCCTGAGCCTCATGAGCATCTCATGTGGGATTCCTGGAGGACCACAGTGGGTGTAGAATAAAAAACCTCAGGGAATGTGGCTAACAGCTGTACCTTGTGGAGCAAGTTCAACGGAGACATAATCAAATTGTATTTTTTTCATTGCATGCGGTGGCTCACCAGGGAGTGTGCATCGGAACACCACACACTCTGCAGCTCCTTCAGCAAGTTCCTCTCTGCAGCCTTCACTGTGGTAGACCAGGGTGACCTGGAGAAGCTGAAGGAGGCTTACACATACTTTGGGATTGTCCCTGCTAATTACACCAAGCAGCACATCGGAGAGCACTGCAGGACAGAGGTGCCACACCAAAGCAAGCTGGTGCGGAGAGTGGAAGATGTTCTGCACCACTTCCACCTGGCCAAGGACCCCAATGGTGTGCATCTCTTCACGCCCTCCATGCTGAAGGTGTGGAGGAATCGAGCAGGTGCACATCCTGAGAGGCATCCTGGGAAAAGGGATCCTCTACAAGTACAGTGGAACCCTGCAGCTCAATTACATCAACAGGCGAGGGGGTACCTGTGCCAGTCTGGATCCCTGTCAGGGGCACATCTCAGCAGAAGGGATTCCATTTCCACCAGGCTCACTGGGTAACAGGAAACCACAGAGTCGTTCCAGGCCCAGAGCATGACTGGAGTTGCCTGCTGGAACTCCGAGAGGCTAGTGGACGTGAAGCAGCCTGGTGTGGTCCTACCTGCAGTGTATGTCCCCGTGCTGATCGTGGAGCTTGACATGGCTGCTGTGAAGGTGACGGGACCCTTTCCACTCAGCTGGGACAATGCAACACCCAGAAGATGGACCCGACTCCTGTGGCCATAGTGTCACACCAGAAGTCCCTGTAGTAGTCCTCTGTCCCAACTCTGGTGTTCCACTACCCTGCTGCCCACCTTCACTCTTCAGAGGCCAAGGAGGGAAATATCGCTCAGCTAATCCAGATTGAATTTACACACTCACACACAAACTGCTACTCACAGATACACTCACATTTACTCTTGTGCACACACACACACACACAGACAGTTCAGCTGTTTGATCACTGTCACTAAATGTAATTGGGCCTCTATTTCAAGAGAGGACAGATGCGTGTGTGTGTGTGTGTGTGTGTGTGTGTGTGTGTGTGTGTGTGTGTGTGTGTGACCAAGCCTCTCTCTCTGCCGAGACCCATCCAGCCCCAGCAGCAGCGCAGGCCCCATTCCTACAGCATTTCTCTCCACATGCTGCCCTGTTCCATCCAAGCAACAGAGCTTTGAAGTGTCCTGGATGGATACAGTTAACTCAAAAGATATCATACACAGTGACCTGTTTGTTTTTTTCACACTCGTTCACTGATACTCACATGCAGATACTTTGTTTAAGTTACTGTCAAGGCTTTTGTCATTGAAATCATTTTGGCCCTAATGGCCTCTTCCCGAACTGCATGAGCGAAAAACTGCACAGCCCATCAAAACTGGAGGTTGAGTCTTTGTCCAGGACCACAGCCAATGAACAGAGCCAATGAGAGCTGTTATCAAAGGTCTCCTTGCAAAGCACCATGGGAAGAAAGGTATCAATCTGGAATTATAAATAGGCAACATAAAAGAATTAGCATTTTAATTCAGTCAAGTGTTGATGATCACATTCAAATTAATATCAGTTTATTTTTTTTAGATATTTTTCCACTTTATTTGATAGTTACAGTAGAGAGGTTGACAGGAAATGCAGGAGAGAGAGGGGAGAGGACATGCAGCAAAGGGCCCAAGCCGGATTTGAACCTGGGCTGCTGCGGCAAGGCAAGGGCCTTGCGTGGCATGCGCTCTACCAGCTGAGCCACCGGGGCGCGCCTTAATAATGGTTTATAATCTGGAGTTGAATTTAGATAGGAAAAGTAATACTAATCTATTACCAACTGTTTTTTATGTTTTGTTTATTAATGTTTTATAATACTAAGTAAGTTAGAATTAATCGTAATTAATCCAACTCATTCAGTACGTTACACACCAAGCAGCAAATACTATTATTATAAAAATTATGATTATCGTTATAGCCTTAAATACATTTGTGAAGTACTGGTAAAAACACACAACTTTTTGGAACGTTCAGTAGTGAAAATAACCACATTTTAGAGGTAACAATTCAGATAAAAATAATGAAGTTCATTGGGGCTTTTATTTTAATGGATTTCATGGGCTTATTGCTGCTAAGTGCTGCAGGCAGAACAGAGCCATCCATATCTTTAGCCAGGATGGTTTGGTTTAGTGGCACACATCATCACAGGTCATAGGTCAGCCGCCACAGTAAGTAAACTAAATGCGGTTGCATTAATTGCGCAAATTTTTTTAAACGCGTTAAATATTTTAAATTAACTTGTTCATTTTTTTGGCACTAATATACATATGTAAAGGGGAGTCTCATCCATGGGGTGGTATGTGTATCTTCCTCAATCTCAGGTCCACTCCACCTCTTCACTGCATTCTTCTTGACAGAGATCTCAGATATTGTTCCTGGGATCTGTCGGAGAGGGTCTGTCTTGGGTGGTCACTGCCCCAAGGGCTCTTATCATGACTGAGACCACCTTCACCTCCACCTTCCATATCCTCTTAAATTGTTCTTTGGGTCCCTGATATTTCTCTAGCTTCTCATATTCCTTCTTCCAGATGTTGCTATCACCGCTGCTGTTCCTTTGTCCTTGTCTATTGCCACGATGTCCGGTTAATTGGCAGGCACTGGTTTATCCATCTGGATCTGGAAGTCCCACATGATCTTAGCTCTGTTGTTCTCAACCACCCTTTATGGTGTCTCCCAGCAGGACTTGGGAGGGTCCAGCCCGTACTCTGCACAGATGTTCCTGTGTTATGATCCCTGCCACTTGGTTGTGCTGCTCAGCGTATGCTGTTCCTGCCAGCATCTTGCACCCAGCTACTATGTGCTGGACCGTCTCCGAGGCTTCTTTGCACAGGAGACAGTCCAGCACATAGTAGCACATGAACAGCAATTGGTTCATAATATAAGATATTTATTTTATATTGTGTACCAATTGCTGCTTATTTATCTATTGTGTGAAACATTTGTTGTAGATCATTTGATTTCAGTAAAGTCTACCTCAAAGTACACTAAGGACTGCTTGTTTTTTCTTGCAACTGTCTTAAGAAGATATACACATTACAATTGCAAATGCTACCATGGTTACTAAATAAAAGGCAATATATGTATATGGTACATTAAGAAATGCACTCATTTGATCACAGTATTTTCAAAGTTGTTTGATCTGATGTAATTTTATAATGAGAAAGAATTGAAGACTAAACTGAATAAACTATTACAACTCAGGACTCAGGTAAGTCATTTTAAAACTAGACCATTGCCCTTGGGAGATACAGGATTCAAAGTACTCCACCCAAATACAGCCTGAAAGGTCACACAAGGTAAAGTAGCATGCTACAGCTGCTTTTGGCTGGGGTTTTCTCCATATTTAGGTGTGAGTTGTGGGACTGAGTGCTCCATTGAGTTTTAGCAATGGCTAATCTCAGTGGGATTAAGGAAGGGAGAGTAAGGTGGAAAGTATTGGAGTGAAAACTGGATGCTGATGAAACCAGACTCCTGATGACCAGAGCAGATCGGTGAAAAGATACATTGTCCCAGATAACAATGAATCTGTCTGCTCTGCAGCCATTTGGTATTCTGCTGTGACGATGTTGTGTTGTGAGTTTGTCTAAAAATGTGTGATGTAAACACAATAGAGAAAAGTCATTTTTCACCTGTGCTTTTGTCAAAATGTCCTAATTTCTGTTGCAAGAGTATATCAGCTGAAGTTGGGCTGAACTCTCTGTCCAGCCTCAATGTCAACCCATGGTTTATAACATGGTCAACCAATGTTGCTTGAATCCCATCTGATATATTTGGCCGTCGTCTTCTTTGCCCATGTCCCCCTCCAGATCTACCTCTACCTCTTCCTCTCCTCTGCGGGCTCCCCCTATCATTTCACTCTCCCTCTTCTTCTTACTGCAATGTTGCCTTGCGTTTTTGTTGAAGACAGGTGAACTCACCTGTTGCCTTTTTATCGTGCTCAGGCCTGATTGGTGAGTTTACAATTAAGCACCAAAGCGTCTGTACACCCGACGGCCGTGTTTGATCAATTGTTCATAGATGTGGTATTTTGAAGACAGTGCCTTGAAATGGCAAAGAAGTGACATTATGTCAGATTTCTGTGAATAATGGAGAGAGGTGGATGATACTTTTTTCAGTTTCACCTTCATCAACATGTGAAATATGCATGTGTGCTCACCTGTGTGTGTGTGTATAGGTCCTTCTTTGTATCTGTCTTCAATAGGGTTGCAAAAGAGGAGCGAATGCTTGTACATTTTTATAAAATATAAAATAAACATATAATTTTTATACAATATAAAAATAAAACACATATCATTTTCAAACTTAAGGAAAAAAATATGTTCTTTTATTCAAATGCAATCATTATGAAATGATTGTATTCTTCATTTTATACTGTAATTTTGTCAGTCCTCATATGTGTGTTTCTCAACAGCCCATGGTGTCCCAGCATTCTTTGTGATAAGGGTTTTGTTCTGCTCTTCAGATCAGCCACTGGCTGCGTTCCAATACTCAAATTCGTCTCCTCCTTTCCTCCCCTCCTTTCCTCCGTGCCCCAGAAGCTGATTATGTGTCCTCCTTTCCTCCACTGTTCCAAAGCGCAATCTCACCTCCTCCTTTCCTCCTTTTTCGTCTCCTCCAAACGGAGGATACATCGATGTATCCTACCGCGGAAGTCTTTTCACATTTCTGCGTGACATCACTGTGCTCACGACCAGTCAGATTAAATGACCATTCCACAGAATATTTCACCATCAAAAAGTTCTAAAACATGACAAGGGATTGACCAACACCTGAATATTAGTGCCAGAACAGTAAACAGTAATCGGGCAATTTACATTAAAGAGAAAACTTTTGTGTTTTCGAACATAACCACTTTGATGCAATATATTCATGTTTTTCAGATACAAATGGTCATTTTACCGATGTAAAATTGAGCGAGTTCATGTTGCGGTAAATTTATTTATTCCTTGTAGAAATGCTTATGTTACATCATGAGCAGAATGCGAGAAAATGACATTCATATTTTAATGCAGGAACAGGGCTGATGGAGTTAGAGAAGCGTGATTGGCTTTGGTATCCTCGGAGTCGTTCGAAATTATTACTTCATCAATAGCCGACGTCGACTTTGATGACGGGAGAATCGGATTAGCTGTTCCAACTTTCGATTCATCTCCTCCTTTCCTCCTCTCCTCCACTCGTTTCCTCCCCTCCTTTCCTCCACATATTTCCGGCATACTTCCAGGGTAGGAAAGGAGGGGAGGAAAGGAGGAGATGAGAAAAAAAGTATTGGAACGCAGCCCCAGTTCTTCAACCAAGCTGTTTCAACTTCACCAACATGGTTCACCAAGCTGATTTTCCCTGGTTCTCTTGAAAATGCACTGACATTTGCAAGGACAGCGATGGAGACATGAGATGCGGAACATTGTGGTTTTGAAATCACTGCCAACAAAATTTGGTTAAGTAGTACAGTACAACCATTTAGCTATCGGTGGTAACTGCAGTCCTTTGACCATAACAAACCCTGTGCAATGACGGCTTACACAACTTGCACTGAGAAATCTGTGTTGTCAGTACTGGGCTTGTATTCAGCACACCATATTTTTTATTTAGCTGCAGTAATTTTTACTGTTGTAAAGACTGTATGGGGCATAATTTTGCCTTTCCCTCAGTTTCAAATGGCCATAGGAGCCCTGTAGTCCCCAGGAAGTAAAATGAAATATCCTTATAGCCCAGATTTATAAATTGTTGGTACACAAAACCCGGAAACCCCCACACCTTTCCCAGAGTCCTCAGTTTTATGGATCCCCATTGTGGCCAGCATCTGAACAGGCTGCTGGTTAACCATGCCAGCACTTCCTGAAGGATGCTTTCCAAGTAATCCTGGAGGGGGCGCTGTGCCAGGCCAATGATGCAGAGGCGAAGGTTTTCCCCTCTTCATATCATTATATCTATAAGAACACATCTGTTCTTTTTCAGTTTCTCTGAAATTTTTTGTCCTCCCATTTTGTAAGTCCCTCTAGTGGAGAGCATCAGCTAAACGATTGGAATATAATGATTTCAAATCTTGGCTCTGGTTGCATTTGTGGAAATAATCAGTACCAATTTCTAAAATTTCCAGACAGCATCCCAGCCAACCATTAAAAATTTAACATTAGCTGGCCATCATCATCACCCTCCATGTTGCACAGAGCCCTGGCACTTATTAATTAAAACATAATGACAAATTCAAGCTTCAGCCATGCCAGTAACAGACAACACCCCCTAACCAAGCCCACCAAATCTGTTGAACCAGTCCCATGACTATCTTTCTTTCTTGCTGTCCAAATTGCCAGCTTAGCCTGATAATAAATTAAGTAGACAAACTCTTCTCTTAGTGGCAATACTGTATTTGGGGCCCCCCTATAAACAGCTCAGGTGAAAAACCCTCACTTAGGTCCCTAAGTCACACTGTCAAGAACCTGAGCAGGTCCCTCAACTGACCACAGTTCAAGAAAAGGTGCTCTATACTTTCTTCCTGCCCACAAAAAGAACATTCCCTCCCCAGTGCAGGATTCAGGTGTGCCACGTCTGTTTGTAGCTACAGCCAGTGAACCAACATCCGCTGTAGATCTGTAGTACATTTCTCTATTGGAGGCTTGTAAAGGGTTCGCCAGCATCCCTTCATGGAGAACTCCCCAGCACAGAGATTCTAATGGAGAAGAGCATGTCCCCATCCTCATCTTGAGGCTCCTGCACAGCAGCTACAATAGTGAAGGGCAGGCAAATATATTCACTCCCCGTCATCTGGAACACTGTCCTCCTTAAGGCTCCTCTGCACTCCTTGGACGGTGCCTCTTGGAGCTGCTTAATTAACTGTTACACCAGGCGAGAGGACCATATGCCACTGACACCCTGTTAAGATGGCACTGACTACCACCAATCACCTTCTCTCAAACGGGCCAGCTTTGTGAGTCCACTCCTAAGCAGGCATACCTGTATGCTTGCAGAGTTTAGGAGCATTGACTGAAGCCAAAGATTCTGTAGTACTGGTTTCTCAAAAATCTGCTCCTCTGGCTGTTAAAGGCCCCTCTGAACAGTAAAGATCAGTTGTAAAGTCTGGAGCACTGACAGGTAGAACTGGGGAAGGTTCCCCAACTCAATCTCCGCAGTGTTCAAAAGGAGCAGCTGCTGGGGGTAAGCTAAGATTCCCCACTCTCTGTAGGAACGCGCTCACTTTTTTGAAGCAATCCACCAGTCTCTGCAAAGATGCAATCCACAGTTGGGTCAAGGATGCTAAGTCTGTTCCATAAGGTCGAGGCAGCTAGTTTATTTGTAACCAAGACCCTCGCCCTGAGGATCAGCTGAGACAATAGCAAATTCCATTTATACAACTGCAACCTTCTCCAGCATTCCCTCTCAGTTCCTTCTTCTAAATTCTTCTGTCACTAAGAAGACACCCAGGAACGTCATTCCATCCATTCCCCATTGCAACCCCCCTAGGAGCTGTGGTGGCCAAACATTTTCCCACCTACCCATGATGAGACTCTCGCTCTTTCTCCAAATGATGCTTGCTGAGGAGGTTCTCTCATAGATAGACAAGCTGGCCTTATTCCTCGAGATATCTTCCTGCCGTTTGATAGTAACATCATCTGCATATGCAGGCAGTGTACATTTCTCACCTGCGGGATCACCTGGTATGTTAAAGCCCTTTAATTCTCTCCTAAGCCTACTGAGGAAAAGCGCAATAGCAAGGCTGTACAGCTATCAAGATGCCTGATGCCTCGCTGTACTGGAACCAGACAGCTCAGCCCACCTTCCTCTTTCACCATCACTGAAGCCCCAGGGTACAGCAGCCTCACCCACGAAATAAAAGACTACCCAAAAGCCAAAAACTCATAGCACACTAAGAAGATAATAATGTCCCTCTTGTTCAAAAGCTTTTTCCTGAAGTGTCCCAAATCATTTTCCCATCATCCCTGTATCTACAGCATCTCTACTGAAAAACAGACGCATAAGGCAGTGATTCCCAATGTCGGTCCTTGGGGCACACTGTGTATGCTGGCTTTTATTCCAACCCAAAATCTTAACAAGCTGTTAATTGTTCATAATTGTTCACGCTTTTTCATGACTAGAGAGATAATTTGCCATTATAGCTATGCATTTAATGAAGAAAAAGCTCCTATATTCACATTGTGCCATATTGCAGGCAATTGCATAAAGACAAGTAAAATGTTTGAACTCATATTAAAGACCATGGTTATTCTGGACGCACAACCCCTAAAACTATCCAATTGGTAGATAATGAAAAATTCAAAGACAAAGCTGATTATAATGAGCCAAACCTGCATTGTGTTATGAAGCATAAGGAAAAAAATCTGGAGCTTAATCATATGTTGAATGATTTAAGGAGTGTACTGATTCACCCCAGTCTTTAATTTGATCAGGTATAAAAACATACTCTTTTAGTGTATTTGTTTGTAAAATCACATAAACACAATGTGAACATAGGAGCTTTTTCTTCATGAAATGCATAGCTATAATGGCCAATAATCTCTCTAGTCATGAATTTTGGGATTGCAGTTGTGGTTGGAATAAAAACCAGCATACACAGTGTGCCCCAAGGACCGACGTTGGGAATCACTGGCATAAGGGACCTGTCATGCACACAGTATGCCTGAACTTTATGAGCAAGAAGGTTCAAATAGCATTTCAGTCTGTTTGCCAGACCTTTTGCTCAAATTTTACAGTCTAAGGAAAGGAGAGAAACAAGCCACCAGTTCTTAAGCAGACTTAAGTCTCCTTTCTTAGGCAACAGTGACAGGGTAGCAAGCCACTCTTCACATACACCTCAATCACTTTGTTAAAGTCCTTCACCAAAACTTCCAAGAGGTGCTTGTAAAACTCAGCCCCCAGTTCGTCCACTCCAAATGTACGTCATGCACATTGCTGCTGAACAGCTTCTGTAAGCTCTTGGAAAGTGATGTTGATGTCCAAGGTTTCCCTCTGCTTAGGGCTGAGCTCTGGTAGGCACCTGAAAATGTTGAGCCATATTTTTTTCATCACAGTCACCAGCTGCATAGAGCTCTGTATAGAAAGTCACTGGCATCCTCCTAATTTCAGCTGAATCAGCCGTCAGTGATCCATCAGAGCAACGAAGGCGAAGCATTTGTTTCTGTTGCGCAGCCACTGAACATTTAAAAAGAGGTCACTAGGGGTATCCATGTCAATTACTGTGGCCATCCTGCAGAAAAAAACTCAAATCTTGCCTCTTTTCCTACAACACCCTACCCACGCTTGAATCATTGTGATTATTCAGATTAGTTTAGTTGTGAATGTAGTATAGTTCTCACAAAATAATTTTATTTTCCCCACCTCCTGCCATTAGCAAAAATCCTCAAATGCACTTTTTCTCAGCCTCCAGTTATTCCAAAAATATTTCACAAAAGATTATATCAAGCAACAATTTCACATTAGAATGCCAATATTATTGTGGACGAGACAGCGTAACCATGCTTACATCAATAGTTGCCATATGATGATCAGAAAACCCATTTTGGAAAATAAAAGAATCCATAACTATGTGATTATTAGAGTTACTGGCATACATTCTACCAAATCTGGCCCCCCTCATTTCTGCTATTAAGATCCTCTCATTTATAGGTTCTGTGACTGAGATGACTTTAACATCAGGGTTCTTTGGAAAGAGAATCGCTGCTCCCAAATTAGTGTTTGATCCACTAAGTAAATGTTGCCCCACGCACCAGACACCCCACTCTACCTCATTGGCACTATCAGAATGCACTTCTTGCAAGAATGTGACATTAAACTTTTTAAGCCTTAAATATTCTGTAATAATATAGCTCTTTTATTCCAACCTGTACCCCAGTAAATATTTAGAGAGCCTAAGTAGAAAGACTGCATAATAAAGTATGAGCAGAGAGGAAGCAGCAGAGAACTACACAAAGGATAGGCTGTTTCATGGGCAGAAAGTTCGAATCAGCTGATCGGCGTTCCACCCAAGCCATTACCTCATGTTAGAATCTTTGTGTAACCCCATTGAAAACACGCAGTGTAATGCCGAAGAATGAGGAACATACTTTTTAAACTTCAAGGCACTGTATATACAGTCGCCCTGCCTTATCCCTGGGTATATGGCTCCAGGACCCTAGCGGATGTGCAAAAACCGCAGATGCTCAGGACACAGAAAATTACGTAATTTTACCCTGCACGTGTTCCTAACTTGAAACCCCACCTATATGTACCATTAAGAACTACTCAAGTTAAACACACTGACTACAGGATTGTAGTATACACTGCATGTGGGAAATTCAAATGTTCTTTTTCGAAAATATTCTGGAATTTTAAAAAATCTTTTGATGCCAAACCCCCGGATAAGGCAGGCTGACAGTAATAAGAATAATATAGTTATAGTTTTTAAAATAAAATACTGCTGCCTATTATTTGTTAGGCTCTGTGTAATTCACTCACTAAGTACTTGTCAATCACTCTGTTAATCCAAGGTAAATGGTAAATAGATAGCAGAGACATCCAGTGACTGTTTATATTGCCTATGAATGTAATTGTAGTAGGGCATATACCCATTTTTGAGTACACTGTCAGGGTTTGTCAGGGACTTAGAGGAGTGATGGGAACTTTCATTCATTTTGGTGTGCCAGTTCTTTTGGCTCCGTTCAAAAAATTAATTTGTTTGGCTTTCTCATTTGTTCATTCAGTAGTACTTCCAGAAAGACCGAGATGTTGCTTAGTTCGTTCGTTCTACTCGAGTGCAGTTCCTGCTGCATCAACTAGTTCTGCTGTATCTGCTATACCGTGAGCAAATGATAATAAATAACCATAATGCTTCATTTGTTTTTATAATAATCATTGACGCCACTTGTTGTATTGTTGTATCCTACTCGAGGAAAATATTAAATAACACTATGTCACTGCCAAAGTTAGCATTCGTTGATGCCACTTGTATTGTTGTAGCCAATTAATCGAAGAAAAAAAAATGCAATATTTTCGGTTTCTGTTTACCCATAGCCGTTTCTACAAATATAAATACATAAGTAAATCAATAGTATATATGTTTGCTTACATTAGATTATGACATTTTTTTTAATGCCCCTTTTAATCCATTACCATTTTGTGTTGTTAATTGTATTATATATATGCCATAAGTATATATGCCATGTAAGTCAAAGACAGCATTATTACTCAATATATATAACATCAGCTGTAATATTATAATATATTGTTGTTTAAGTTACTAGAAAACCCAAAATGTACCAAAATTTCATAATGGATAATGTTAAATTGTCAACACTTAAAAACACCTAATGAATGAGGAATGAGCATTGATGTAATTAATACATACACAGTTTCACTTTTTGAAATGATTTTAATTGCTTTTAGTACATAAGGTAAAGCTGCCTACCAAGTTGAAAACTGTTCTAGCTAGCAAGCTAGATGACTAGACAAACATAAGAACAATTGCTAGATTGCTAGTTACCTAGCCGAGTTGGTCATGTGTGCGCAGAAAGTTGTTACCGGGCAAAATATTGCAGATGACGTAAATTACAAGTCTGAATCAGCTGAACAATGTTTACTGTAGAATTGTGGCTTTGTTGCTATGTTGGTTGCTATGCGCTCACTGTTTAGAGGGAATCCTCGTACCCTTTTGTCACTTTCCCTCAGAGGAGCTTGGAAAGAGAGGACTCTGCCTTTGACGACTGGCATCTGGGTATAGAATAAGTACAACTTTACATTTACCTCATGAAACTACTTTTACATTTGTTTTAGATTTTCAGCATAGAAACAAAACACCTAAACTTAATTAAATAATCAAATTATTTTAGCTGAAAGCCACCTTAGATAACTGAAAGATAGCCAGCTCTCAAGACTAGCTTTCATTAAAGTAGCCTAGACAGACAGCTTTAGCTTGGTCATTACCTCATGTGATAGTGCATTTTTAGTCAGATTGTCAGTTAGATTTAAGCACAATGGTATCGTTTGATGACATTTTCTTTTACCTTTCTAGCGTGGAGAGGTACAGGAGGGGCATCAGGAAAGCTGCCCAGAGATACTCCCGCCAAAGGTGAAAATAATGGCAAGTTAGCATAAAAATGAACTTCTATGTGATGTCAGCTGTATTGTATGCACTAATTACATTTGAAAGTAGTGATGGCTTTCCTGTCAGGTTAGCCAGATGACTAGTTAGTCTCATACTGTCAGCTGGATACCAAAGCTAGCTACTTAAAATTTACTTCAGAGAAAGACACTGCCAGCTGTATTAGCACTAGCTAGCTCGGTTGCTAATGCTACCAAGCGCTATTAATTGTACTCAGCAATATACTGCTATTTAAATTACTCAGATGAGGGAAGACATCAGTTTAACTAACGCTTTTAAATATTACAAATATCTGACAACACATTTCATATTTTAGTCAACAAATGTCATATTTTTACACTGTTATTCAAACAATCTTTTAGGTGTTGAGTATGTAAATAGAGTTAGCTATGTCCTACTCTTTGGAATAGATAACTAGCGAGCTAACAGCTTGACGGGAGATGGTGAGAGATGTGGCTAGCTACAATCATCTAGCTGACTGCCTTATTGAATGTTTTCCCAGATCCATCACCGCGGCTGAGTTATATGTATACATATATGTGTGTGTGTGTAAATACTCCACTTGTGAATATATGCTTACACAAAAATAATTGCCAGAGTCATCGAGGTGGAGGACAGTTGTCCAGTTGGAGACCATGGATGGTCATTCCCTGAAAATGAAGACACCCAATGCTTTATTGAAGCCATTGCAGATCAGTAAGTTTAAAATCTTATTTTGGTAACTACTGTACTGCTTGTTATTGTTCCCTCTTTATCATACAGGGTCCCAGAGTGGCTGCCCCCCAAGGAAGCTGTTAGATTGACACTACCTGATGCCTCCAGACCAACGGAGGACACACTTCAGGTACTGCATTCTTATACCAAATTACTCGTCAGCATTACAATCACCACCTTTATTCCTTTATGATTTATTTTCTACCCTTTTATCAGATGACATGCACTGTACCTCTCAGCCTCGTGTCTTTGCAGTCAGAGCCTGTGCAATCCTGTGATATGTCTGGCTATGAGAAAGCTGAGGGTAGATCAGGCGTAAAGGAAAACAAATTCTGAAGGGATTATTCATATACTGATGTCTGTATACATATTTATTAACTAGTTTATTAATTTGCACATATTTATTAATTTGCCAGCTTCACTGACCAGCAGGGTGACGGATTTCAGGGCTGTGGTTCTGCAGCCAGATATCTGGTCGGACGACTGTGCCATTGATCACGCCTTGGCCATCCAAAAGGCTAAGTACCCCTATGTAGGTGGCCTTTACACCACCACATCCCTGCACCAGCCCAGAGGTTTGTTCAGATTCTTAATGTCTGGTCCAATCACTGGGTTACGGAAAGTAACACTGGATGTGGGGTTGGTACAGTTCGTATTTATAATTGCATCAAACCTGGACTGATGAGTTTGTCTCCCAAGTTACAGATCTTTTTGTTTTTCCAGACTGTCTGTCTGCAATACAGGTGCAGGAAGGCAGTTCAGATTGTGGGCTGTTCACCATCACAAACAGTCTCACTCTCTGCAGAGGTGAGGATCCATGCAATTGTAGAAGTATAATTTGTAAGATCAAGCCTACCTTTGAACTAACATAACACAGGCAGATGTACTCAAAATGATGCATGTTGTGGTACTAGTAAAATACAGTCATAGAAATAGTGAAGCCAACCCAACCTGGATGTAGTAACCTAATAGACACTCTAGGGGTCAGTCTGTAATTCACTGCCAGACACACTAGTTGGCAACATATTTTTTTTTAGTAAATTGTTGACCATTAGCAATAAATATTGGTGTCAAAGGTCAAGCTAATGCTAACACAAAGAAAAGGAGGAGGGCCTAAGGTGCTCCTCTTAGGGCAGGCCTTAGATAAGCGAGGGAAGGCCTTAGATAAGAAAAGGAATAAAAATGGACGAGGGGTGATGGACCCCTCAGAGCGAATGTTTTAATGCCTAGGTGACCCTTTGCTGCTCTGCGCAGACCAGCCCGGCTTATTGTGTAATGCTTCCAGGTAGTATACAATAAACCACTTTGCATCAGACTCAGTAGATTTTGTTTTGTTTGTATAAGAAGTTTGTGAAGACCTAAGGAGCATTAAAGTGTGGTGAGTGCCCCCAGCAGATTGGCCCAGGCTGGAGCAGTCTTTCCTCCACACAATGTGGGATACAGTCAAGCAAACATACGGAAACACCTCTTTTCGTGTTTTCAGACTGGAGTCCTAACACCGTTCCCCAGATCAGTGAGGTTTCCCCCTGCACTGCCAGCCCACATCATGGAATTAGATGTCCACTGCCACTGCAGACAGACTGTACGGCAAGGAAAAGACCTAATTGTTCATTGTGAAAGATGTGGTAAGGTCTTCCATGAGTTCTGCCTTACAGACTTTCACACAACACAGGAATTTGTTTGCACATCCTGCACAGTGATTGTCTTGGCATAACTATGTTCTAGATTTTTCATTTTAAACAGGTAGAAATGGTGTCTCAATTTTGTACTGTTAAGCAGGTAAAGGTAATGTAAGTCATGTAAACATTTAATTTGCTTCATAGTTCCAACAATGTCAACTTCCTTCCATTCTCTTGTTCACATTTATTGCAGCCTTATATTTTTTATTTAAATATCACTGTTTCTTCCAGTCCTACTCATTCCTTATTTATCTTCTATTCTTTTTTTGCATTGCTCCCACTGCCATGTTCCAGACAGACAATTCTTAATTGTTTAATTTTTTCATTTAGGACAAACAGGAAACTGATAAAGTGGTATTGGAATGACTAGTGGGTTGTACTCTATCCCATAGTCTGTAAATCCCAATATCTCAGGATGGTGTTTGTATTACGGTCCTGTAAAGAGTACTGTCTTTCGGATGAGACGTTAAACTGAGGTCTAAGTGATGAAATTGGCTCTACGTATGGGACAAATTCATTTTATAGTAAATAAGCAAGAATTTGCTTATTCATTCATTCAGTCATTTGTTCATTCAATTTATTATCTTAGAAACTTTTTGGCAGCAGAGATTAATGCTTAATGAGTTTTTTTCCTTGCATGTGAAAATCATGATTAATATAAAATGCATTATTACAATATCGTCTACATCACAAAATTGCTATATTTTGGCTAATGTCTATGTGAATATGATTTCAATAAAGAAACTTACGGAAATGCAGTCTAGTGTACCACAGTATATTTAAACAGATTGTGAAGATAACTGCAAGACAGCCTATTTACAGTAAAGATTGCTGTTAGGGAATTAAGATTAATCGATGTGTAGGGGAAAATGGTTTTTCGCATACTCAGATTAATGTTGGACAGCAGTTGCATAAATAGTAATAAGTTGCAATAGATTCATAAACAAACAGCATGGATGTGTTTCAGCACACAACCTTCCTCAGCGCTGAAATGAGTCAGTGCTGTTTGTTTGTGGGTTTAAAACATCTTAATGCTAATGTTGTCCAACCATTTCATCAGTGATTTATACTTTTTGGATCCAGCATCTTATCGTTTTGAGTATGAGGCCAGTTGGTTTTTGTTTTTGCTTCTTTAGCTTATGCATTTCCCCACTTACTATATTGGACTGCATAGGTTGAAGCCAGTGTTGCCAATTTAGTGGCATTGTCGCTAGATTTAGTAACTTATTGACCTTCCCTAGCGACTAAAAATCTTATCTAGCGACACATTTGGCGACTTCCCACAACTTTGGCAATCTCCATTCTTGTTGTTGCAACAGCAAAAATCACCTTTCAGTGATTTGTGAATGACGTCAATCTGTCTTTCCTAGTGCTCTAACGTTGCTCGCATTTATAAAAGTGATGATTGACACAGGAAGTGAAAGATCCTGTCCATTATTTGTTCTTGTGATGCTTTGCTATTACTTGTTAGTGGCAGAATAAAAGGTGACCCTCACATATAACTGCGCAAAATTATTTCCACATAGACTACAACTAAGAATAAACACCACGGGCAAAACAGTCTACGTTGTTTGCAAATCTCTCGGTTTTGTGTACTGAGCAGGTATGTGGTGTTGGTCGGTGTTTTTGATCTTTATGTTTACTCATCTTTTAGCTTATACAACAATGATTGGTATCCGTATCAGTGATATCCTTGGATCACTGTGTACCTGTGTAGCTGTGTACCAACTACCAACAACTACGGCCTTTGACTGCTTAAAGTATTTATATATTATTAAGATTTAATGTACGTATTTTAAACCCTTTTGTGCGGATGAGTTCTGATCAACTGGTCAAAATGAACCCAGTCTTGCGAAGCCAAACATCTCTATGGCAACGTGTCACGAGACTAGGTTCATTTTGGACAGCTGACGAGGGCTCATCCACACAAAACAGTCAGTCAGCTAATACAGTAGTCAGTTAACAATAATACAAAAAAACAACAAAAAAATATTTAAAAAAAACAACAAAAATTACCCCATACACCATCCCCAACCATCTTCCCCTCCCCCACTCCTCCAAAAAAATCAACCAACAATCTAACAAAATATCTAACCTGCAAGAAAGTACAGAACGGAATGCCATTCAGTTATGTGACGTATGCAGATGAGACATGGTTACGTATTGTGGGATGTCATCACGCAATCTAGCGAGTTTTAGCGTCATTTCAGAGAGCCAATAGCGACTTCTGGTGAGACTTTTTTGGCAACACTGTTTGAAGCCGTTCAGCAACAAATTATCAAAACGTCTTACTAGCCAAGACTGGTTTTTTTCCTTTTTGTCTTCTCATGGCCGTAAAAGTAACTCTCACCGGTTGAACATCATAAAAACTAACACGGACGCATTTCAAATGCTGTTTCGATGTATGTATGTATGTATGTATGTGTTGTGTAGCTACTTAACATTTATAATAAACAATATTGCAATAACCCCTACTCAACAGGCACAGCCTTGCCTAAACCTCCTCGTACTCGCTATTTCCTTTACATTTTAGTTGCCTGGTATGAATTGCCCCCATAATCATCTTAATTAAATGACACAATATCATACTTAAATTTTCCTCATTTTTAAATAGTATTCACAATTAGTCACAAAATAATAGTGTAAACGCCTATGATATAGGAATAAATAGAACATAAATAGGGAGGTGTTTGAAAATTCATGAACAGTGAGGATCACACTTGTGAGTAAGTGAACAAATGTCTGGGTGAGAATCATTTTGTAAATAGCAGTACATTGTGTACTACAATTTACAAAATGATTCTCACCCAGACATCCTACGCATTATTTACACCAATCTCCGCAACCCGAAATATAAAAATATATGAAGTAAGCTGCTGTCAACAACATTCAGGTTGTTTAAATGATTTTAACGGAGAACCCACGACCATATATAAACACACAAGCTGTTTTTAATTTGGTAGTCATAATGGTAATTGTTCCCGTTTTGGTATACTTTCCACAAGAACAGCATGAAGATTCTGTGGCCCTGTAATAAACTTTCCTGCCTGTCAATCCCACAATTGAGGCCAGCAAGCCAAAATATTTCTAGTTCCTTGCACCCAGCTCTGCGCATAGGCGAATAAATATGACATCACTTCATGTTTGGGGAAATAAAAATGTCTGTATCTTTTTAAGTGTATCATAAAAAAATGGGAAACTGCTGCAATATAATTCTGGAGTACTGATTTCATTTTGAGCAAGGATTGAATATCATTATATGAGGATAAATATTTTAATATGCTGTCGAAAATGAATAGAGTTCTATGGAAAAATAGCATTCAGCCCGTAACCTGCTAGATGGCGACACGTTTTCCGGTGCTTATGTTGAGAGCTGAAAGCTGGCTTCTTGGTCTTACCACCAAGCTAGCTGCCTAGTAGCTAAAAGCTAGCTGCTAGGTAAAAGATGTTTGGTTTGCTTGCTAGGTAGCTGTCTGTTGTTAGCTACGTCTCCCCCGCCCCCCCACCCCCTCACATATTTTGTTTTGAAAAGACATATTGTGTTACCTTGGTTTCCTAACAGTGACAGAATGGTCAGTGGCTGTTTTAGTAGAAATCATAATTGTAATACCTCTAGTACCATTTTCAACTGTGTTTCTGCTCAGACAAAAATATAATAAAATACAGTTATTACTTTCCTTTTTAGTTTATTAATATGCATCTCTGTTACACAGTTGAGAGTGCCAAATGGAAGAGTCTCGGGGACACCTATTTGAAGGAACAGAGGATAGAGAGAGAGAGACTGAGTAAGAGAAGTGGAGCAGCAGGGGGCACAAAAGAAAATTGAAGATTTTTGGAGCCGCTCGTGTGTGAAAGGGAAACAGGAGGCAATTTCCAGACCCTGCAGTCTACTTCTTCAGTCTCCAGTAGTCTGGAAGAGGCCTTCAGTCAGCCAGGTCCTTCAAATTTCAGTGCCATCCCCATCACCTCCACCTGCTCCTATGAGCCAGTCAGGATTGACAGCCCAAGAGTTGCCCCCCCTCCAGGTCCGTTGAGTCAGACAGCCAGGTGTTCATCACCAGTTGACTTGAGTCACCAGCCAGGGCCACCCAGCCAGCCACCTGCAAGAAAGGCACGCAAGAAAAGGCAGAGAGAGGAGGATGCATACTTTGAAGAAAAAAGTATTGCAGGCTTTGACTCACAGGTCTGACCACATTACCATAACAATGAAGCCGTACATACATACATACATTTTTACATAAATATTTTTAACAGTGGCACTGTGATGATCTATGGCAATGCAGCTAGCCTCGAATATTTTGAGAAAGTGTTCAAAAATATAAAACAAATTGATGAGACAGAAAAAAACCCCATCCAAAACAAGAATCAGAATAGCAATCATTAACCTCAACTCCCATAGTATCTCTATAGGAGACAAACCTGTCACTGCCCCTACCCGTGTGGACAGATCTCCTAAGACCCCCACACCTCACCCCCAGACTGCCAACCACAATGCAGCATATGCAAGATTACATCTCACTGCTAGAGGTAGTAATAGCGGAGCTTATGGGGAGCAGGCTGATGGACAGTGACCTGATACAGCAGCTCAGAGAGGAGGTGAGGCAGGTGAAAGAGGAGACAAGATTATCCACTTTAAAAATGGAGACACAGGAGCACCCTAATAAAGGAGCTGGGTAGCATTAAAGAGGAATTAATACAAAAAGAGGAGAACATACAGAGCCTTAGGAGAAAATAACCCAACTCAGTGCCACCACATTAAACAGGCTCACAGCCAGCAACACAACCAAGGAGTGATTCCACACAACCAGGAGGAGTCTCAGCACAGCCAAAAGACACCCGGCATGGCCAAAAGAAGAACCAGCACAGGCAGGAGGAGAACCAATGCAACCAGAGGGAAAACCAGCAGAGGCAGGGGGAAAACAACCACAGGCAGGCGCACAGGCTGCTACACAGCCAGCCAAAGGCCCAGCACAGCCAAGGACAGAGCCAAGGCCCAGCACAGCTCTAATTCAACTGACACTGACAGACATCCCACCATCCCATGCGCAGTCACTCTGGAGCCTTTATGCCCCACTCCAAATCTGAGAACCCCAGCCACACCAATACCTGCCACACTTTAAAACAGCTACCGTCATTGATCCAAGTAGGAAATTCCAGTGCATTGTAAACTCTTCCCAAGACAAAGAGTGGCAATATTCTCTGATTCATGTGACGATGCCCTTGCTTCTATTCATGTTGCAACTGCACCACCAACCGCATGCTGCCTATGATGTTGGAGGAGGATGTAGTCAGCATGCACTTGGTTTGTGCTGCCGCAGGTGTCCAAGCATAACAAAGAGAGCACTATTGTGATGAGGCCAGTGAGGGTTGGGCTGACCTACCCTGTGTCGAGCCCTGGTGAGGCTGGCCAATTGTTGCCTCACCGATGGGGCTTCTGGCTATGGCTGGGAATGGCGAGGCTGGGAATTGAGCCCCTGACCTCAGGGCCTGTAGGTGGCAGTTTATCCCATGAGCCACTCAGAGGCCCCCCTCTATAGTGTAAACGTGGCACACCACCACATGTTAATGCACTGGCATCTACAAGACCATGTACATCTGAACCAGGAGTGGGTTAGGTTTTTTCTAAAACCCTCAAAGACACTGCCCTCAACCCCACCAGTGGCTATCAGAAGTCGTGGAAGCTATTGCTGCAAAACCAAGGACCCTTTCAAGTTTTGAGATGGAAAAGATAAGGAAACTCTTCAATAGAATCAACAGAATAACTAAGTGTACATTCATACAAATTATAACTATTCTACGTTACACATTATATTACCATCATAATTACTGACCTGTGTTAAGATTAGCTGTTATACCCTACTCTAATCATTGTTGTAGGAAACATTTTTGTAAGCCACCTGACATCATAACATATTTTCCTTACTTCCTACCTATTTGTTTTGTCAGCCCTGTTCCTAATACATTCATTTTCAATGTGATGTCACACCAAAACATTCTCCTCTTGGTTGGTGTTTAATTTCTATGCTGTAAAACGGCATTATGAAGCTGTGCCTCCTTGGCCATTAGTTTTAGTAAATCGGTCATTAATATTTTGGTGTTTGCAACCGCAAAAGTGTCGCTGTATAGCAAATATATTTGTGCTGTGACCTTCGTAAGGTCACAGCACAAATATAAGGAATGTGCTTCATTCCTTTGTAACGTTTGCCCACAGTATCACCTCTCAAAACCAGGTGTAGACCTGACCATAAATTACTTAAATAATACTTTAAATATTAGCTACAAATCTAAATTAAAAATGATTTGCTGAGGAGAGAGTTTGATGAGGACTGTAAAACAATTAGGAAAAATCAGAGAACTCTATCAACATCAGATCAATATTTATGTCAGAAGGTAAGTCTGACATATTTACATATACTATTGCTGTCTTTGGGTGAGTGCAAATCGCATGTGAAATTGGTAACATGGGTGCTGCGTGGCCCGGCAATTGGGTGATTGCTTGTTTTGCCAGGGAGCTCGATGCGCACCTGAAATCGCTTTGCTTATGAGTCACAGGAGTCGGGTATAAATGAGCAGGACTGATTTCAGTGTGTGCGGATGGCTCAGGAATGAGCAGCCCGAGTCAGTGATGGCAAGAGAACATGGATGATCCAAGGCAGAGGAATGTGTTTCACACCAGAAGAGATGGTGGTACTGGTTTGTGAGGTCACAGCTGGCAAAGCAGAGTAAGGGTGAGAACATCCGATCGCAGGATGGAGTTGAGGTAGGCTCCGCTCACCAACGGCCTGGAAATGCTGGCCACAGCACAGCAGCGGAGCAGCTGTCCATTCTAGCTCCTTCTTGGCCCCATAACCATCTTGTTTAGCTTACCAGGGGAACAAATCTTCTGCCACTTGGTCCCTTCTTACCCGTGCGTCATGTGCCCAATTGGCCTCTTTGACAAGCAGCGCATGTGGTTCAGCTTCTCTCTGCCTTGCCACCTCTAATGTGTCCTCTGAAAGGTTGCAGTGCCATCCATAATTTGCCTATATTGTGTAACACACATTACAACAGACTGACATTGTGAGGGCTTGTAATGTTCCACCTGATACACATTTTACAGAAGGCCAAATGTTCCCTCAAACTCCTAGTCCTTGACAATGCATGATTGAATCCTTGTTGGTGTTGCTGGCATGATGTATGGTGTCAAAAGCCAGGTATGTAATGGATAGCCATTATGACCTGTCAGCCATCTGTCCTGGGGTGCAACACCCTGGAAAGCTGTAGGGATGGCAGAATTGGCCAGAATGAATGAATTGTGTGTAGAACCAGAATAATTAGCAAACATGTATACCTTGCAATTTGCATCACAGACCATCTGGCCATTTATTGATTGGAAGCCCTTACGGTTCACATAGATGTGACCACGGTTTGTGGGAGCGCACAATTAAATATACGTGCAGTCTATGGCACCAAGGACTCTGGGGAATCCGAAAGTGTCCAAAAACTGCTGCTTATTTGAGTCCATTGTGTCAGGTGATGGAAAAACAAACTGATGTGCTTTGTTGACAAGGCAGGAGTAACTGCACGTAATGCCAAACTAACTGCTGACCGGGATATCCCAGCAAGGTGGCCAAGTGGATGTTGGAAACTCCAACACAACTTTAGGAACAGCCATAGCCAAATAAGCTTGAGACCTTAACCTATCAGTGCCTCCACATTTTTGTGACATATAACCGCATAAATAATAGGGAAGTTTTACTAAAATGGTCTTACAAATAAAAACATGCCAGTGACTGAGTCTTCGTATAGACAGAGCAGGCTAATTGACTTAGGAATATAATGTACAATGAGTGAGGGCTTTACAATTAGTAATGAACCTCAATGCCCCATGATAAACAGTATCCAAAATATGAAGACAATGACTTGAGGCATTCATATATAACAAATCACAATCAAAAATGGGCGTAAAAGTTGTAGCAACCAATCTCTGACTGGCAACAAAAGAAAAACAAGATTTGTTCCTAAATTAAAACCCAAGTTTTAACGTAAGCTTTTTTACCAGGTGTTGAATATGAGTTTTAAAAGAGGGTCGTTCATCAGTTGAAATTCCCAAATATTTGTTGGTTGGAACAACTTCAATTTTTTTTCCTTGAGAAGTTACTATACTCCTATTTACAGACAATTTTTTTTTTGTGTTTGAAAAAACCATGACTTTAGTTTTATCTGGATTTAAGACAAACTTCAGCTGACAAAGTTGAACCTGCACTAAATTAAAAGCAGCTTTTACAGCAGTCATATTACGGAAGGAGTGCCACTGTTTGAAAACTCGTTGGTGGTAACGCCTTCTTCTCCTTGCACTTATGTATTCCATACTATTGGGATCAACAGCAAAATGGAAATGTTAAATTCAACAAAGATTAACAGTTTGCATCCATCATGTTACAAACATTAAAAGAGTATAAATTTAAAAAGCACAGATCTCACATTTTCCTGGCTTCCTCAGTTCTGTTTAACGTAGATCATGGGGCTGTTCTTATATTCAGGTGGAGAGGTATTAGTTAATTTGGAAAAATTGGTATTGTCTGCACTGAGGGGAATTCTTTAGTTTGCTTGAAATATGTTCATTGCCAAGTCTGAAACTATAACAATTCATGAAATACCAGTTTTGTTGAAATATTATTATTAGAATTAAATTATTTGTGTTATTATGAAATTTTGACCATTATTTTTGTTTATTATTTTTCTCAGGACGCCTTTGGTTCGGACACTGGCGTTCTTGGAGACACCATTCATTGGGTCCCTGTGGAGGGGTGGGAGAAACTAGACGGGGAGCTCTGCCATCTTGAGGAGATTGAGGAGGGGGGTGCCATGGTGAGTGGCAGGTGGGCCAGGCTGTTTTCTGTGTGTGGGAAGGGAAGTTCCCTCTCCACGTGACAATCCGGGCCCCACTCTTTGACGCGCACACTAACCCTGGGCCACGGTTCCCTCCAACAAATGGTGCAGGGGTCTTTAAGAAGCCAAGGATGAATCACCAATGGTACCTAGCAAACCCCAAGAACGACCTCAGTTGCCACACAGTTTTGAGTATTGACCAGTCCTGGACCAAAGCGGTTTTCTCCAGGTCCGTGGCCATTTGGCGAGTGCCACATCAGGAACCACCATCCAGGGCTCCTTTGATTCCTGGACAGCATAGCAGATGTCTGTGAGAAGAATAGGCTTTGGATGCATGCGCATGTGAGTCAATATCATTTATAAAAGATCATAATATCTGCAACAAAAAAGTGTGGAAGTTGTATTAAAATTAAATTAAAACTAGGGCTGCCACCAACCAAAGGTTTTCCTAGTAAGACTTTATGATTTACATCACTTTCACCAAAGTAATCAATAAATAACATGAGATATTCAACACTTTGTTATGAAATAGGCTTTGTGTTAATGATTTTGCCCAACTGTAGGCTAAAGTAAGTGTTCTAAGCATGTTTAAATTAGGCTAGGTGAGGCTATGATGTTCGGAAGGTTACTAGCTAGGAGAACAGCTAGCCTCAGTGTGTGGAGTACATTACATTACATTATGGGCATTTGTTAGACACTCTTATCCAGAGCGACTTACAAGGCAAAGTGCATAAGAACAGTACAAAAAGTGCAAAGATAAACCTAGAGAGGGGTAAAGTCCCAAGTGCCAAGGTGATCGAATAGATCAGGACTCCCCTAGAGACTACAAACTTGCTAAACAGCCTAGTTAAAAACAATCACAAATTAAGAGCATAGTTTAAAAAAAAAACAAAAAAAAACAATCACAGATAAGTGCAAATAGGAATAGACACATTACAAAGAGCAAGGGAGGGGAGGGGAGAGTAATCAGAGGTGTCAGAGCAAAGGGTTTGCTTATGCAAAGAAAACATACTTCGGTCAACTGTGCTGTCAGTCAGCAATTTTGGTTGTAACCTGTTCTTTAGCCAGCAACCAAGCAACAAAAATAAGATATTTGTGTATGGGGTGATGTTTACGCTAATTCAGATGGGTGTATTCAGATTTATGCATTTCTCCCAGAGGGACTTTGGCCTCAAAATTCTCAATTACCAAAACCCAAAATAAAAGGCAGTCACAAAGATTTGATATGTTTCAAGGGGAGATTCTTATCAAATTTTAATACATACATATGTATATAAGAAAAACAGTACTCCCCAGAATTATTGGCACCCCTGGTAAAGATGAGCCAAAAATGCATGTAATAAGACATAATTTGTGTTCAAAGAAAATGTAAAAAATTAGAGAATTCTATAAATGAGTGAATTATATTATTCACATGTATTTGTGCTGAAAAACTGTATCAGTTTACTGAAAACCTTTTACCTCCAAAAGATGGTGGTCAAAATTATTGGCATGCCGGATTTGTCTATGAATAGCAGTGTGATTGGTGTACATGGGAGATTTGAACGGTACTGTAGGTAAGATGATTTTGTACAAGCTAATGGGAAATTCTAGTTTAAAGTAAGGAATTGGACACCCTTTGTCGGTTTGATCTGTTTTACTGTATTTGAGGAAAAACTGGAGGATTTCCTTATTGATGGTAGTAAGATCTGATAAACAAGGATGGATGCGAGGATTGATTGCGGTGGATTCAGCAGTGAATTCAGAGCAGCTTAGGAAACCGAAGAATGCGGGGGATAATATAGCTGTTAAGGTGGTGTCTATGTGTGGGTTAGAATAACCACACCAGAGGTAGTTTATGCAATGGATGAATATGGGAAACATGATGGGATTTCTTGGTGTTCAAACGCCCCTTTAAGAAGGAGTTGGATCTGGGGGTTATGGATAAGATGGCAGTCGGAACTGAATATGAGTTATATTGTATACCGCATAGTTATACTTTGATAGTTGCTGTTTTGATTCGGAGATGTGACTGAGCATAAGCAATGAAAGAGAAGTATGTGATTAACTTGAAAGACGGAAATTGGAGGTTGTGGTGGGTGTGGAAGGACTTCCAGGCGGTGTAGTAAGACTGGAGTGTACGTGGTGATGGGGCTTGTAAAACTGAGTCGAAAGAGTACAGGGGCAAGTAATTGAGTGGGTAAGTCATAGGTAAGTTAGTTGAGAACAGGGAGAAACTGGAACCAGGTTCTTGTCTGTGTCTGTAGCCAATTTGTAGAATTTCTGAACTTGATAACAAGAGAGACTGTCAGTGATTTCGTTGTGGTGACCTGGAATGTGAGCAGCACGTATAATGAACTGATCACAAACAGATACCCATGTGAGGTGGCAGAGGAGTGGCATAATGGTATTAGAGCGAGAACGACCCTTATTACTTTTGTGTACTGTAGCTAAGTTGTCGGAATGAATTAGGGCGGTTTTTTTGCTTCCATTCTGACCCGAGCTGCAACCACTGGGTACAGTTCGAACAGGGCGGAGGACAACCCCGAAAAGGGACAGGGAAGATAGCTCAGCCAGCCAAGGGGCTGTGAACCAGCAACCTTGGAAGTAGGCGCCAAAGCCCACTGAAGGGGCGACATTGGTGCACAGCTTCAGAGTGGATACACAATCATCAAAAAAAACCGAGACCCCGCTCCAGTTTTGGTGAAGGAGATGCCATAGCCTTAATTCTTTTAGACAGTAGGAGTCCAACATGACAAAGTTGAACAACGACTGGACAGAAAAGTCTAGGGAGATTAAACAGGATATAAATGACCTGCCATGGGGGAAAATGCACATAGCGAAATTTGTCCCTGTAGAGACAAGATGTCTCGTTTCGAGCAGCGCGGGGTTTGATGAATAGCTGGACAACTGAGCAGAAATACGGTCTAGCTTCTCTTTGGGAAGAGAGGCGTGGAATTCGTTAATGTCGAGAAAAATGCCCAAAAACTCAAAGGAGGTGGAGAGGCCAGAGTTTTTTTCCTAAGCCAACGGCCTTAAAGAAGTAAGGCCCGATGCCTGGGGGAGTGAGAGGGGTGTAATCATCAAAACATCGTCCAACAAATGAAGGATACAAAGGAACTCGCAGAAGTAACGTGTGCTCTAGCTAGCCATGAGCCTCTACCAGCAATGTTAATCAGCCTAATTGCATCATCTACAGATGAACAAAACAAAGAAAAATCTTTGATCAGACTGTTGATGCTCAGGATTTTAGAGTCTTGAGGGGCAGAAAGATCAATAATAATTGTTTTTTTTGCCAGAATATTTGCTAGCTGGGGGAAAAACCGTTTGAATGACCATTCAATAGATAATGAAAGAGGGGTCTGGGTGGTTGCGGAGTTCATATTGGAGTCTGTAAATGTTTATGGGGTAGATAAACATTCACAGTCATGCTTTATCAGTGGGTGGCAACTTACAGGGCACACAGGAAATGAATGGGTGCCCGCACAGAAGCAGCAGACATGTAAAAGCCTGCAATCACTTTGTGTACATTGAATGTAATGTAATTATTACACACTTCCTTGCCCCTGTTTGGCATGACGGGTCAGCCCTGTGTGTCAGTCTTCCCAGGTACGGGAAGGTGAGACCATTACATTCCAACGCCCTGTGTTCTGAAGGTGATGATGGAGAGAGCAGCGAAACTAGGCTGACATCCGTACCTTGTAAAACCTGGGACTGAATGGTGGCCACCAAAGGTATTGAGTCAAAAAAGGGGGAAGTGGAATCAAGGCTGCGGTAGACAAACTGTAGGCTTGGGTGTGGGGGGGAGGGAGAGGTACAGTGCAGTCCCTAGGAGCGTGCAGTGGCAGGGCAGCTGACGCAGTGGGCACCAGCTAGAGCCTTCTAGACTTCCGGGGGGGGCATCGACAGAGGGGAGGGTGGAGGAGTACGCTACTGGGGTGCCAGGAGGGTGTGGGGTGGGGCTGCTCGGACACCGGGGAGATGGGGAAAGGACACAGGGAGAGCATGGACCGGGTTAGCTCAGGCAGCAGCCGCACGGCTGCAGCTGGTGACAGGCATAGTTGAGGACCACCAGAGGGACCAGCACCGGTAAGGTGACATCTTCAGTGTCTCGGTGGCCGTGAACAAGGACTGGCTCTGTCTCAGACTGCATACTTGCATACTAGTTAGTACGTACATCAGGTACGGAAGTTACCAGTCACCTGATCAAGTGTGTGTCATCCGTTTCAAACTCAAGTATGCAAGTACGCCGAGAATTCACTGGAAGTTCTCTTCACGTACTTAGGAGGACTGAAAAACGAAGTATGCATCTGAGCATACTTTTCCTTCCCAGTGGTCTTTGAGTTCTCAGAACTGACAGTGAAGAAGAATTTTAAAGTTTAAATAAAACTATACGAACAACCGTTCACAAAAAAATATGTACCGAGAGACGTTTGTTCTGCAGCAACAGCACTAGTTAGCGGTCAGCTACGATATCAGGGAAGAAAAAAATCTGCCTTGAATTTTGCTACCATCACTGGATGAGTTTCTCGGTCAGAAGAGATATGACGTGTTAGTACAAGTACTTCTCAGATTAACAAATTTTAACCGCTCTGTGTACGCAAGTATGCAATTTGAGACAGCCAATGTCATGTCTTTGGATTGTAGCGAATCAAGTTAGAGTCGAAACAAAATCTTTATTGCGTTTTTTAGGAAAAGAGACTTGGCGGTCAGTGAGTCTTCCGGAGAAGGGCAACAGTCCATTTAGATGGCTGAGGTGGAGCCAAGCACGGCTCTCCAGGTTTAGTGTGGCTAACAGCTAACAGGGAGAAGGCAGTGGTTGTAGGACTTTATCTCAGGGGAACCAGAAACGATGGAAGAGGAGGAGGGCGACCTCCAGGAAACAGCTCAGGATCTTAGCGGGCGCAGGTTCGTGCGACGATTCAGAAGGCGTCCCCGAACAGGAACCATCTTGGCAGTGTTTTGGTCCCATTGGAAGGACGGCCGAGCACAAGAAGCCGATGAGCCGGAAGCAGAGAAACAGGAGAATTCCTCGTCACAAGCATGGAGCTGAAGTTCCACGATGCGAGCTTGCGTAACGAAATACCAGAGTGCAGAAGTTGAGCAATAGCAGCGAGCTGGCATGCCAGAGATGTGGAGCACGATGGGAGATGAGGTATGTGGTGTTTTTATACTTGCAAGGAGACCGGAATTGGTTGAAGGGGTTGTCTGAAAATGATTCTCCTGAAGTTTGTTTTAACAAACTCCATTTATTTTCTGCAATGCAAAACCAATTAAATGAATAACAGAAAAAGCACAGCAAATCATTATGGAAAGAATATGCACAATGTCAGTGTCATGTTAGATCAAATTTTTGGTTCATTACTACTAATTCATCTGCATTGAATGTGGTGAATATCTACATTGCTAGATTGTAATAAAAGTTATTCCCAGAATAACTGTCACAGCAGACATATGCACATACATAACAACATGCACAAAGGGGAATTTATTTCAATTTTTTTATTTTTAATTTTGACAATGATTTACTCATTTTGATCAAAATTATATTGGTCATACTTTAATTAATATTAATATCTCATTTTATCTGCTTACAATATCTGATAATAACTGACTTTAATACAAGTATATGTTTCACAGCACTAAATAGGAGATATTTTTCCCTCCAGCAAATATATTTATGTCTAGGTAAACATGCTGTTGACAAGTTTTTCTGGAGAAGACCACCTACTTCTATGTCCTCTATCATTGTAGAATCTACAGTGGTGATATTCAAAGTTTGCAGATTTTTACAAAAATCATATCCAAAATTCATGTCCATAATGACAATTATTTTCCAGCTATTAAATTTGGTAACCAACCTGCCAGCTGATACAATACAAATTTTAAGAATGCAATAACATTTGTGAGTTTCCTGTGCATCCACATTATACAATTGTGGTTACTTCACGGTTTAATTGTAGACTTTGCAGACATTTTTATTTAATTATGAACAATACAAAATATACATTGTAGATCTGTAGATTTCTGTAGTTGTAGCTTTGATAACCCATTCTGGTGTTTGGGTGCACTTGAAAATGGCTTTCAAATGCTAAAAATATGGTCAGTTAATTTATCTGTCAAAACTTACATGACTGTAATATTCATATGTCCCAGCAGGTATTATACAACAGAACAAGTGGTCTGTTTTTGATTTGTGGTGTGTATTTATTTTTAACTTTCATCCCTTAAACGTAGTGAGGTTTGTCCTTATTTTTAAAGGAAAATATCTCACACTGTCCAGCATACCCTATGGGGGAATGAGATATAGTGACTGTCTTACAACAGTTGGATTAGTGAATGAATGAACAATGACAATACAAAATGCTGTATATAGTTAATCGTACTTTCATGCAATACTTGCATGCATCCATGTACACAACCCCATTCTTGCTTCTTGTGAGGAACTGCTAAATCAGCCATCTTGTTTCATTGTATTTTTTTTAATTTTTATAAATGACTGTTCTCTGATTCTGCCACAGAGGCTACAACATGTGGCATCAACATGTTTCAAAGAAATGTGTACATAATTTGAAAAATAAGATTTTAAACTTACAACAATGTAAAAGTTTAGAAATGTTTTTCCTGCAATCATCCGCTTTAAAAATATACTCATTACTGTTGAATATAATAATTTACCATGTATATTATGGACACCACATATCTGAATTCCCTGTTTAGAGTATCCGGCTTTTTGTGGCAGCGTTTGTTGGGATTTCAAAAGACTTTTTCGGAGTACACGATATTTAACAAAAAGCATTGATTTCCCCATAGACGTGCTATGAAAAATTGCTGCACTTGATGAACTGCATTTAAACGTAGAGCGTTACACTGAATCTTAGCAAAAGTTAATGCACCAACCATGATAATCCCATGTTGGTGTCGTAAAAAGCTGCATCCCAATACATAAATATATGATACATAAGACTTATTTCATTTATTTTTATCTATTAAAAATAACTTCATTAGTCACAGAGCTGATGAAGCGAACTTTCTGCTCATGTACTCAAAATTTACATTCATTTTTACATCGCCGACCAAGTATAACTAATGGCAGTCTTTTGCTGTCAAATTGTACTATTGTGTAGCTTGCTGTAATTGGTCCTGGTGTTTATTTCCGATACAGAGAATTTCCTTGTCAAGTGGATAGTTTTCTTTTTATAAGTTCAGCTTGCGCTAAGATGACCGGCATTAACGACAAAATCTAATTAAAGAGGAAAATGATTCTACAGCCCGGGGCACCGACCCTTTAAGATACACGTGAACGTATAAATCAAATTAGAGAGCCGGAGGCCGTACTCATGAACGCGGGCTGCTCCGTTTGACCCCGCGAATTCTTTATCTATGACAGAGCGGCTCTGCACTGAGGGCAGGGTCATCGGACGGGTATGGCTGGGTAAAGCTCAGACGTGGGGCACTGTGTAAGAACTCACGGTCTAAGATCCTTATCATAGTTATTACTCGGTAATATTGTAAGGGATTTGACAAATTGCACGCTTATCTATATCTTGTAGCCTGTGACTTTAAAATTGGTTTTTAAATAGTGTCAAACATAAAAAGATATAAGTAAACCACTGTAAAATCAGATTTGACGGGGTGCTTTAGCAGTTTGGATTTGTAAAGAACAAAATTAACAGCCTTTTGATTTCCTAATTTTACCTTGCCACCTTTATTTGAAACTGTTTGTATTTTTTTCTTCTTTGGCATTGTATTAAAAGCAACCATCTGTCGTTTTGTGCAGCCTTAGCACGCACACTTAATTTTGCAGAGGAAAACGCAAAATCTCAAACAGCTGACCGAGAGCTCACGCATATCATAGCACTGATTTTAGATATTGTTATGGAAGGAATTAAATTACGGGTATTCTTTGGGCTGACATTTTTCAATATCAGTACCTTTACAAGACGTTTAGACAAGCTCGTAAACCTATCCCAACTGCACGTATAACTGCTATTCCGCCTGCTTAATACATTCAGAAATAACTTCTTTGTGAAGAGAAAGAAGAGGTGGCCATTCCCCGATATTAGAAATTCAGTCAATTGCCGTGACTTTCAAATTCCCAGCGAGCAACAAGGGGAGATATTGTGCCCCTAACATCGACCGAAGTCTATCGGGGGCAACTTTAAAGATAGGCCTTTTTTTATTAACGTTGACCTTTCGTCGGGTCTTCACAAAAGCCCCTAAAATGGAATCACAGCGAGAAATAAAGACACTTGAGGGGAAAGGGAGTCGGGAGGACAGAGGAATAAAGACAATATGACACATAAATAAGACGCCCAGAAAGACACTTCAGTGGACTCAAAAGAGGTTCTGTGGAAGCTTGCTGGCGAAGTGGACGCACTGGCCGGATCCCCAAAGGCGATATGATGAGCGCATGCTTGGAAAATCTCCAGTTTGAGTTAGGAGCGCGGAGCTGAAGTCGAGCTGTGCAACCAGCCAAACCCACTGCGCGCCTCTGACCCCATTGACATGTTGAATGACTTTTCTTGATTTCTTTCAAAGCTTCCATGAAACAAATATTAACCCGCTAAAATCTCGAGAAAAGACGTTAAAGGTTAAAACAGGAAAACATACATACCCTGTTTTTCTCCGGAATACAAGTATAATACAATGTAATTCAGTAATGCAAATGGGGAAATAAAATGTGTACTTCTGTAGTTCATTTTCCATACCTTTTTGTGGCAACTCATATTAGCCTAATTAATAAATTCTGTGAAGTTTAACTTGTACTTACTCCTTCCTTCTTGTAATTCGGATCATATGGGCTCACCCCGAGGTCAAATCAGACACACACCTGGCTTTTGCAAGTCAGGTGGACAAAATCTAAACATCGTTTTAAATTTTAGAGATCAGTTAACATCATTTGTTGGAAATCGAAGCCTTGCTAACAGTGTAGTTTTCATCTGATATTTGTTTCTGATGCTGAAACAATTAAACGCAGACGTGCTGTATTTGCGTCAGTTTTCGAAAATATATTATTTAATAAAATGTATTAAATATATAAAACAATATAACCATAAAACTACCGGGAGCAGGTGGTTGAGGTATTGTTTGTTTTAATAATGCAATGTAATATTTATCCTAACAGAATAGTCCCAGTTTTTTTGATAAATGAGGATTATTATTTTTAGTCATAGTAGTAGTAGTAGTATTAGTGTTATTACTATTCATACTACTCCTATTACCACAGTTAGGCTAATAATACTAATAATAATAAACATTGTGTGATGTAAATTAACAGCATTTTATAAGTGTAGTGGTCTAACAGAGGTGCTGTGCCAGGCAAAGCTCAGGCCTTTTGGCAGAAGCCACATCTGGCCTAGACATCACACCACTGACATGATTCATTGCATTTCTCAGCTGTTTCTTCACTTCAGCCATTTTATATTCTACACTTTCCTTTCTTTTCCTCTCACTCCATCCTTCTTTTTCATACATATTAACTGTTTTCAGGTGGTGGAGGACTGTTGAGTTTTGTGCTTTTGTTTCGCACACCTCATACTTACCACCCAACCTCCACTGACCTACCTGAGTAGAATTACGTGAACATACTAAGCCCCCTATTAACAATGGATTCCTTAGTGAGTGCTAATTTTACACTCATGTACACATTCAAAGTTGGTTACAAGCTGGGATGGACAAAATAATCAAAGCCCTTAACAAAAAATGAATATCAAGTAACTAAGAGGAGTACAGCCACCCTCTGCTTTCAGAACACCTTAAATCATTCTTGGATTATAATAATACAAGTTGTTGAACCATACTTATTGGGGTAATTACCATTTTTTGAAAAGAAAGCATCTATTTTTTTGGAATTTAGGAAGTGAAAATCTAACTTTGCTCTAGAACTACACTCTACATGTTCCTGTAAATGTTCAATGGTCTTTTCATTGATTGCTGAGGCAACAGGAAGTTCTATTAACTCATTCTGGTGTTCATGTAAACACTCTTGAATTACTTTAGTGGTATCTATGGGAGAGTTATCAAATCTTTTTACATGGTTATGATCTTTTTGCATTTATCAACAAGACATTTCTGAATGCAACTCTGCTATAAATTTGACAGCCATGATTTATAGTTTTTCAATTCTAGGTGCTTATTCAGTTCTGTAATTTTTGAAGCCATGGCTTTGGGGTGTTAAGAACTGTGCTGTTAGGTGTCTGCATGTCCCCTGGTAGCAGACTTTGAAGTGCAACACATTTACCAATGCAGTTTGTGTTTGGCATTTTTTTTTAACAATTTTTGACACTGGTCCCCTTGCCACATTAAATAATTGCAAGTTTTGTAAATGATGCAAGTGCGATCTGGGCACCAAGTATTAGGTCTCTTTGGAATGCTGTTAATTTTCCCACATTGCTTTGGAAATTTGTATGTTTGTAAATGTCAAAGTGTTTTTGTACTTAAAATCTTATGTTCTTTCATACATGGTGTTTCCATTATTTTGGGAACCCCTTGTATTTTATATTTGTGGAAACATGAAATAGCCTGTATTGTTGACTTCACTGTTTGACCAAAGAAGTGGATTTTGAATGTGCTGGAAAAAAATGAATTGAAATGAGAAAAATGCAAATGGTGAAAACTTGAAAAATAATGAAAAGTATACCCCAGTACTTACCTGATTATATAATACAGGTGATGTTTCCAAGGCTTCTGGGTCTTGTACTACATGAAATAAAAGAAAACTAAAGATATTGTGTGCTTGCTGCGCACTCCACTGTATGGCAGTCTTCTGACAAATGTTTTCCTGATCTCTTCCAAGTTAAATATCTTGTAATGGGACAGTGTATATGCATCTGTTAGGGGGTTTAAAAGTGATGGTAAAAGGCAGATCCATTTAAATAGTGGGATAGTATGGTAGTATGTGGTTAATTTGTAAAACTCAGAACATAAAACATGATGAACATTGCTTTTTGTTACATCAAAAAGTAAAATAGGGTAACAAAAATCCAGATAGCCCTACCTCTGTCTGGCTTGACTCTTGCTGTGGGCAGACATTCAGTTACTCTGGGTGTCTGCTGGGAGAAGACTTTTGTCTTTATTTTGCATAAAATTACTGTGATACTAGACATCACATTGTATATTTTCACTGAATAATGAGTTATGTTGTTCTATTTTCATTATGATTAAAATGAATTTATGCATACTGTTTATGATGTATGTATTCACAAAGTCTTTTTTTGTATATTTTGAGCATTTCAAGAATGTACTAGCTAATTATACCATGATTCACTTGGACCACTTTTACAGTCCATAGGGACCGCGATTTGTGTGAGGAAGTAATGTTTTGCACCTTGTGTTTCAAAATTTGTATCCTCAAAGACACAAATCACACCTTCTGTATAGGGAAATAAACAAGTTTGGAACAAAGAATAGTTTAATGTAGGGATTTCAAATTTGTGCCCCTTTGACAAATCAACACAAAATAGAAAAGGTAATAAAAACAAAATACTGGCTTCAGTAATTACCACAGGACTGTCAACAAAAATGTACCTGAGTTTCACACATCTGGTTTTTATGATAGAGATGGTATTTGGAAATTTTAATTAAGGCTAATGTGCAACAATGGGATAGTGAGCACAAAACCTGGACTTCTGAGCAGTGAAAGAAAGTAATGGTCCACTGATTAGAGTGTTACTCATTTTCTTGCAGCTGGGAAAGCCAAAAGTCTGTTCCTGTCTGAGTTCAGGCCACCTCTGTGCCCGATTGCTGCATTCAGGAAATATTTGTGTCATTACGTCAATCCAGACTTGGACCCCTGTGGTCAACCTTCCCTTGAAAATGTATAAAATGATGCTCATAGATGGATGCAGACAGGTCAAAACGAGAGTGGTTTCCCATGAATTATATAGCTAGCTGAACCAATTTATACCAAACTAAAATGCAAGCTCCAGGCTAGTTATCAGTTCTAGCTTGTCTTACGTTGTCTTCATTATTGGCAGGAAGAATGCAGTTAGCAAATTAACACTACATTTGACATTGGCTGAAGCAAGAAGCTACAATACATGCTTGCTTAGTACGTTTTACATTTAAAAGACAAAGGTCAGAATGGTAATTATCATGGAACTTTTGGGAATTATACCCGTAATAGAATTTGTCAAGCTTGTGTACCATAATCCAATACCTAGCCACCTGCCTGCTATGCTAAAACCTGTAGTTCAATACCATATGTAATTGTGTTGACTGCCTCCTTAGATTTGATTTTTTGTGATGTGGTTTTAAGAAAACTAGTTGTGGCTCCATTGCTGATTCCAGCAATGATCACGTTAACCTAGGAAGTAGTAATTAACCATATATGCAATTATAGCTGCTGTTACATTTGTGCCTTTTTAAAAAGTCAGAAAGCACTGCAATATGATAGGCTAACACATTTTTTGGGCCCCATGGAGAGAGCTCCTGTTGTCATCCTAAATGTTACCCATAACACTAAACACCCACTCACAGGGCACTAATGACCATAGACGAACAAACCATCCTCTTCCACAACACTGTTCATCTCACTGCTGGGTATTTTACAAGTTGTTGGAATGTAGTTATTAGCCAGCTAAGTTTACGACAGGTGAAGGGAGCTAGCTAGAAATATCCATATTTATGTCACGCCAATGTAATGATGCAATAGATGATTATGTAGCTATTATTAAAAAACCTCACAATTTAATCACAAGCTAGTTAGCTTCGTGTCTGCTTCAGCTACTTAGCTAACAAACCTGTTTGCTAACGGTCTTGTGCCAGCTAGCATTCAAATTTTGACAACACAGAGACATTCCCATTCTTTAACTAGCTAGCTAGCCAATTGTCTGGCTTTCTCACTCGCTGAAATAGCCATTTCTGCTACAATGGTAAACAAGGAGATTTATGCATGTATGTGTAGTGAATTGTGTATGATTTGATGAGTTGTGTCACAAAAAATTCCCACACCTTATCGGCATCACTTCTGCCAATAGTCAATAAAGTTTCAGTCCCATTATCGGCTCATATTATTGGAATTTTGATAAATCAGTCACACTCTGGTAACATGAGCACAGTTTGAACGTTATCCTCTAAATCCCCTGGCGTGAAAAACATTTAATCATACTCTCTGTGCCTGACCTGGGTTTGGCACTATGTACCATTCTGTCTTTTTTTTTTTTTTTTTTAATTATTGGGACTTTTCAGCTATCTGAAGAACAGATATAACATTATTAATTCTAAAATTATTTCCTTAATTATTTACTTAATTATTATTAAGTTTAAAAAGGGAAAATAGAGTAGGACAACTGCTCTAAACTATTGCCAGTAGTCAGAAATAATGGTAAGGGGAGAACAGCACTTTTCACTACAAAAACAATACTGAATTAATTAATTATTGGAATAAATAATCACAACACTGCAGTGTTGACCAAATCCTGCAAGAAGACATAGAAATTTTACCAAAAAATAGTAAGTTTTTATTTATTAAAACTGTAAATTGTATGAGGTGTAAGTTGTAAAATACTTTATTGAAAGTCCAGTGACACCTACTTTTTATGTCATAAGGAGTCTTATTTTCATTGTCTACTAAATCATGATTTTACTGTGAATATCAATAAATATTGGCAAATTAATGTTGTGGAATATGTAAGCATACCTTTATCTTAGATCCAGATTTGAAAATTAAAATGAAATAACATGCCTCTTACTTTATTTTTGTATTTGACCTATGTATGCATAACGTTTATGACAAAAATTACAATGACAAACCAAAATTATGTCCAAAATGACAACAAAAATTTTACACCCAATTTGCATTTGTTTTGTCCTGCAACACATTTGAACCTAAACTCATGAAACCAGGTGAGATGAATTACATTTGTAAATTGTCCAATTAAGTGCTGAGTCACACTAAAATTCAGCTCTCTATGACTAGGGTTTGCCACCCCTGTGTTATCAGAGGCAATTCTGGAGACTATGGGGCCCTAGACAGAAAATGCCATGGCGCCCTTTTGACTGACATTCACTACCGTTAAGTTACCCAGTGGTCATTGCCTTAGGGGGCCCTTATATGCTCAGGGCCCAAAGTAGTTGCCCGTTTTGCCTGTCCATACAGTTTGTTAAACCCATCTTTGGCAACAGGTACACCTATGATGCAAAAATCATTTCCTATATTCCTAGACGACAACAATATTTTACACACTGCTAACTAGATTTAATAGTGTCTTCGTGAACATCGAGATTAAGTCAACACCTTCCATTGCTTCTCCAATCACCAGATGTGAAGTTTCATCGGAAGTCTTTATGGGAGATTATGGTACACAGTACAAAGTAGATTTCCAGCCCCATCTCTCAAATATGTATAGGCTTAACAAAACATAAAAGTTGAAATCAATTAAAAATTTTACAAACCAAAATCATCAAGCTTTGACAAAATATTTATGTTTACATAATATGAGCTTTCTGAACACATGATTTTCCTCAAGCAATACCAAATTATGCTGGTGGAATCTTACATTTTTCTGCAGGAGTCCATGTTTCAAACCTTCATACAAAATAACATAAATACCAGAACCGCATGTATTAAACCATTAACAGTCTCTTTTATTAAAGCATGAACAAAGCCACACAATGGCTGTGCATCTCAGCTTTCCCGTATCCTTCAACTCAGAGAAAATGATCACTGATGGGTTTGTCCCTGACTGGGGTAACCGATTTTTACATCATATGGCTTACACTTGATTGGTTTCTGATGTCGATCAGATATTTTTCTCAGAATGCAACACATTTAGCTGATACAGTCTGCCTGGCACAATACACTGGAGGCTCTGATTCAGAATAAAAAATCAAGAAAAAAAATGCACAACAAAATCAGAAAGGGTTGGGAATCAACTAGTTGGACCCCCACTCTTACATATTGATATTTCCCCTGGCTCCAGCACTGTCAAAACATCTCTGTGCGTTTAAAGAGTACGCTCGTCTTCAAAGTCAAATCTTTTGGCTGAGGAGCCGGGTATTAAATTTCCTTCTTGACCAATCTGCACTCATGAATTCCGCATGAGGATCATTTTTGGCCTTGTCGTCCCTGTTGAGGCAGGGAGAGACTGGGAGAGCCTGGAATCAGAGGAAATGTGATGGAGAGGGATGTATGCATATGTGAGTATGTGCGCATGTGTTGGTTTAAGGGTTAGAAGTAAATGCTGGTGTGAAGCATACATGTAAGGTGTGGTGTAAGTGGAGAAGGTGCAAGGTGAAGCAATGCCAACCAACCAAATGTGTAAATGTAGATGTTTTAATATGACACCATACACAGATACACTTAGAAGTGCAGCCAACTTTTACTTAGGGGATATAGATTTTAACCTATCTGTAATAAATAGTCTATATATAGACTATTTATATATAATATATATATTAGTATAGTATATATATATAGCAGAATAAAGTCTTTCATCAAGTACCTAAAAATGGTTCAATTCTGACACTTACAAAAATGTTTATTAAGCATAAACAATTCAAGGATTTTTTCCTTCAAACTGATACCCCCCCAATCCATGATGTCCCCCAGGCAGAGGTTTGAAAAGTGAATCAGCAGTACTAACTCCTGGATTGTCAGCTGCAGTTAAGTAGGTCACACCTTTCAAAGAGCACAGAGGTCAGAGGTTAAATTGTCTCCAGTGTGTGCACGAAAGGGGCTTATATACCAGGCTATTGTTTTTTACAGTTCAAAGGCTCATGCAATCAGTTCAATGTAAAAAAAAACACAAAAATGCATACCTCATACACACCACATTTGAGGAAGACTGATAGAGCCCGCTGCCCATAGATGCACATAAAGGTGAGTTAAAACACGCGCGCACACACACACCTTGGGTGTGGTGTGGCAGGTCCCTCTGTAGTGGGATGTAGTGTGTCTCATGATGTGGGGTTGTCTTTGCTTTGGGGGCATGAGAGCTCTTTAAACATGACCTTCTGACCTGCCGCTGCAATGACAAATACAAAGTATTTACTGTGCTGCAGCGTTTACATCAGTCATCTCAGGTGTCTGTTTCTCTCATTAACATGGCAGAAAGATGCGTTCGCACAAGATGTGTGAGGTGTGTGGCTCAATACCTCTAAAGCCTGTGACTGCTGCAACCAACCAAACTCAAGTAAGTCTCCAGCTCTGAATTTCTAACAATACTGTAGTTTAGGGAGTCTGGTCAAGTGGATTATTTTTTGCTTCCAACACAGAGAGGTCTTTTCAATCAGAAAAACAGTACCAAGTACATAAATTCTATGAAGGAATGATAATCAAACGAAAGACCATTCAACACGGACAGTTAGAAAGCAAAAATAAAATGGCAACCATGGTAGCAGCTGATTATTTGGTGAAGGTCCCCAAGGATCTGTTTGGAGACTCATTTATCTTCAACTTGGTAGACTGGACCCACCAGTACAAAAACACTCATCCAAATGTCCGTGCTGCGTATGCGTATGTGAATATGTGTGTATTTATTTATTTTTGTACAATTTCAGGGGAGTAAAAATAGGTCTGGGGCATGCGCTAGCCTTTTTAATCAGATTTTATTTACAGAAGGGCTTTGGTGTGTGCCCTGGACAATGCCCATTTCAGAGCCAGTGAGACCCAATTTATCAGAGCTCTGTTTTAATTAGGGTTAATAACCTCGGGGTGCTTCTGAGCACACACTGGAATTCTCTGTGCGTCCGCCGGAGAAAGGGAGGAAAAAAGCAATACATTTGTGCAACTGTTCTTGGATATTTTCCCAACTTTGCCTCTGAAACAAAAGTGAGTTTGTTAGCCAGAGCTGCTCGACATCAATAGCCCGTGCAGATGTTGTCGTCTGAACTTATTGGGTCCCTTTCTGAGGCGGTTCTGTTTCAGTCAAATTCGCTATTTCTTTTTTTAAAACTGTAAAGGAGCCTTTATAAACAGTTTGAGAGCGCTTCAGTTCGAAGGAGCGGCAAACACATTTTGGGTATGTGTGTTTTAGTGTCAGCTCTTTTAATGATTCTGAAATGCCCCCGGCTCTGTTCTTGTCTATATGCATTGGTAGTCAATGCCCAGAAAGAGAACATGTGATTATTATGGATTTAAGCCATCAATTAAAATAGAATGACCAAACCAACATCTTTATATTGTATTTTTTTTATTTATAAATAGTAATAATTGTACTGAATTTGTACACAAAAAAATTACAGCAAAATCATTCTGTGCAGTCATATAAGAAAAATATATATAAACAAGACAAAACAGCAACAGTAAAGGAATGTTGCATTTTTCTTAACAAATAAAGACAAATATACAATGTACCATCGAGTGCTACTTTCAGATATTTGATTAGGATTTGCAGACTTCACCAATTCAAGTGATGCATACTGTCATTCCAACATTGTTAGATTGTAATCATGCCATATTTATGAGACAACTTTGTTCAAACATTGCTCCCGGGGAGTTTGGGAACATATTTTAATGAGATGAAAATAAATAATTCTGCAGTCCGGTTCCTGCAGTTTGGATCGGTTTGTATTTTTCATATTTACACAGAAATACTGACTGCGGAATGCTCTGTGGGAAAAAAACCCTGCGACATCATGAATTTCTCTTTTTATTTGTGCAAAAACAGCCATTATGCTCATAATTACATGGTTGACTATGAGCTAATGTGTTTCTCACTTTTTTTCAGCCAATGTCATTTTTCTTCTATCTTTTTGAATCTGTTATACAACAATAAAAAACAGAAAAAAACTTTTGTTGACAGATACATAGGTCCATGTATGTGTTTCACTGTTATCAGTAATTCTGAGGTATGTAATATTGCACGGTTGGCAGGTTGCAGTACATTTGATCTTGTATATTTGTCTGTTCCTCCATGTGGTTGTTGTGTCCTAAGTGATGATCAGGGGAGTATTCCACTGATCAAATGCAGATCCAAACGGAAAAACAGGAAAATCCTGTTTCCTTGTGCCCCCACGCGAAGTCAGTCCGCTCCTCCGACTTGTACTCTTCCTACCAAATATAGGAATGGCTAGAATGCAGTCAAAACGTCTATAAATTCTTTGAAATTTTTCCTTGTGGCATGATGTTATCTCCGCTCCACGAGCATTGAATGAATGAGTGCCTGTTCTGCTCATTCGGTGCGGTCCACACAAATTCTTGAAGGTGTTTGTTACTTTCGCTGTTGACACCTTTTATACTCATGACCTGTGATTCCCAGGTGTAACTCGGCTCTAGAGCCAGCTACGAACACAGCTATCTTTCCTTCATGCCTCTTTCTTTCCCAACCCAATTGCCAGGTATTACCACAGATCCAACAGACAGGAATTGCGATTGGTGAGACAGTGCTTAAACATAGGGAAAACCATGCCTCTGGTCTGGCGCATGCAGCTTCAAGGTCCAGTTGTATTCTCCTATAGATCCAGATGGCTGATCCCCCTTCACGTGAACTGGCTCCTGAATTGTCCTTTGGCCTTGCCACTTTCCATCTGTGTCACCCTGAGAGCTAGAAATAAAATGCAGATTCTGAAATATTTTTTTTTTTGCTTTTTTCACCGCCTCCTTTCTTGTTCTTTCTTTCTGTTATCCTCCCACTCTTCCTCATGTTGCTGTCGCATGGAGGATTGGCTTGGCTTTCAAAGCCTTATGTGAAATTAACGAGTCAGACGGCAGGTAACTGGAGAGGCTGGCCTTTTGGTCCTGATTATCCGAATCAGCCCATCCCATAACCGACCGGAGCATGCCCCCGCCCCCGCCCCCACCCCCTGCACACGGGAGAGGGGGAGTAATGGGGGGGTAGCCGGAGTACTCAGGAGACACTTCAATTCAGGCAATTTCAGGCTTCAAATAATGAAAGGCACCTGAAAGACAAAGCAGAAGAGCATCTCAGACAAGAGGTTATGACATCATCCTGGCATGAGGTCACATGACTGCTGGTGCCTCTGCCATGGTGTCACGTCTAATACAGGGCTGTTGCGTGCATTCAGAACTAATGTTTATCCTATTAGAAGGAGTTTGACAACGCATAGAGAACCTGGGACAGCGATCAATAATGATTCTTGATCTGACCTCTGCCATAGACACGTGTTTCCAATCACGCTCTGCCAAGGGCCATTTACGTCCCCGAAAACCTTCACTCTCTGCCCCGCGCCAGGCATGGGTATCGGGTCTCAACAATTAATAACATCAAGATGTTGCTGACAGGAAATTAAGGCAATGATTGTGTACCCTTCTCCCTGTCAAACTGCCTTTGTAATGTTTAATCAGTTTTTTGCCCTTAAAATTCCAGGAATATATGCGCTACCTAAAGCAGTTTCATGGCTAGATGATTGTGCCAAGTCTGTGATGAGTGAGAGCTGTTCTGGATCAGTACGTAGGGGCTTGCGTACGAGGGGATGGGAAGGGAGGGGGTGGCAGGAGCGGTGTGGGTTAAAAAACGTGAGGTTGCTCTCAGAGGAGAAACTGAAAACGGTGGGTCTGTAATCAGGAAAGCACGTTTGCGCTGATGAAGTTTATTGTAGGGCCACATGGATGTTAATGTAACATTAATGTGACCTGAAATGCTTAACATTACAAAGCCCTTTGCAGTACACTAATCATCAGCACTATCATTTAGCATGCCATTTTTTAAAAATATCCATGCAAGGAGTCCCTGCAAATTAACCTGAACTTTACAACTGACCTCAGTGGGCCTATACATTACAACAAAACATAACTGCAGATGCACGAATACACAATCAACCTTATCCACTTTATTCTATGTTGACGTTTCACATTTATTGGAGATAGCTCTCCTCTCACAAGCAAAAGCGACACAATCGAACGGTTAATATCCAAAAGATACACAGATGTACAGACACACAGACTGAGATAAGGCAGTGGGTTTGGGTTTTGACACAAACTGACACAAAAACACACACAGGTGGGGCCTGTGGGTGGCTCATGCAGTAAAGACGCTCATTTTGGAGGCAAATGTGAGCCCTGCAACTGGAGGTTCAAATCCCAGCTGTGCCACAACCGGAGGCCAGAGGCCTGCATCGGCAAGGCAACAGCTACATCACAGGGGCCCTCCAGCTGACTCGGCAACGCCCCTGACAAAATCACAGACCAAAAACATAGCTGACTTGGTCATCCTCTAGTAATATAGGCTGCATGTGATTGGTTGACCATCAGCAGCGTGGAAGGAGGCAGGGGAAGGGTCTAGCTGCATCCACCTCAGACCTCAGTACACAGGCCTCCCCACTGAGGTGGAATTAGTATATTATTATTAAGCTGACACTTTTATCCAAAGTGACTTACAGTTGAGTGGGCTAGCCAAGGGCCAATCCAATGTAGGGTTAAGGGCCTTGCTCAAGGGCCCAACAGCAATGGTGTTCTTGCTGTGGCTGGACTGGGGCTTGAACCACCAACCTCAGGGGTTCCAGTCATGTACCTCAGCCACTAGACTACAGGCTGCCCATGCAAGTGTTGTATTTATGTTTTTATTTGGTAGCTCAAGGTCAAGAACATGAAGAATTCAGTTTGTGAATTGGAAGACTATCCAGGCATCAGTTCATCATTGACAAAGTACTGCATAATAATAGCTTGGTATCTATCTATCTATCTATCTATCTATCTATCTATCTATCTATCTATCTATCTATCTATCTATCTATTTATTTTTAGCTATGTTAGTCAGAAAGTAACTGTACCTTCTGAGGATTATGGGTGCATTTCTGAATATGATGTGTAAGACATTGAATACAGTAAAATTTATATTTTCTTGAACTGAGGATATAATTGTTGGGTACAACATGCTGTAACATATTTTATCCAAGACAAAAGAGGCAACCCAAGTGTGTTCCCCATAATTTTATACAATAACTAACATTACATCATGCTCACACATTAGCTCATGGAGGTAATCTGTTGCTAAAAAGACAAGAGATACATGATCCAGAGCTACTCATGATTGTGTTAGCGACCTAGCTAAACTAGGATAGCTACCTACCAATGAACCAGATGGCAACTTTGAAACAGAAACTCATTATGGTTGCAACCATAGCCAATATCAGGGAATGGTCACATGTTCAATGCTATAAATAAAATTTCAGTATTAACCAAACAAATCACATTAACTAATTAGCTAGCTCAGACTAGCTTACCAGCTTACAGACTAGCTTACCAGCAAATGTATTGTAAACGTAACATAGCTAGTAAGGCTATTGACAGCCAGAATTTATCTTCTTTTTCATCTCTAGCTGATAACTCCAGACCAATTTTTAATAATATTTAATAATAATATTGTCATTTTAGCTGGTGCTTTTATCCAAAGCAACTTACAGTTGCTTAGACTAACCAAGGGCCAATCCCCTCTGGGAGCAATGGGGGGTTAAGGGCCTTGCTCAGGGGCCCAACAGCAATGGTGCTCTTGCTGTGGCTGGACTGGGACTTGAACCACCAACCTCAGGGGTCCTAGTCATGTACCTTAGCCACTAGACTATAGGCTGCCCAATTTATAATACAATCTCTCACATACACACGCACACACAGACCTCTGTCTCTCTGTCACGCACACACACATACACCCTCTCTCTCTCTCTTTCATACACACACACACAACAGCAATAGCAATGATTGGTTGTATTGACCTTACTTTGCCCGTACTGGCTGTACTGGTACGGGTTCACGGGCTCCACGCTGTACCCAGGGGAAGTGTAGGAGGCGGGGCAGTAGGACTGGGAGCTGGACATACTGGGCAGGGAGGAGAGGGTGGGCAGAGCCTCGAGGCGCTGCGAGCAGCTGGCCGCCATCCCAGTGCTGGGCTCCAGACCTCCCGTCAGCGGCGACAGTGCATAGTCACTCTGCGGCTGGTGGGGCACCCCGCCGGGGTTCAACAGACCCATCACCTATCAAGGGTGGGGGGGGGGGGAAGAAAGATCAAGGTTGAATGAAAAAAAAATCACCAAGTTGTGAGTGTGTGTGTGCATGAGAGACAGGGGGTGGGGAGAGAGAGGGAGGGGTCAAAGTTGAATTGAAAAAATAATCACCTGTGTGTGTGTGTGTGTGTGTGTGAGGGACTGAGAGAGATGAGAAAGAAAGAGAAATTATGCAATTTGTTTCAAATGTAACACTCAGCAAGTTGTCATTCAGAGCCATTCTTTCCAATGAAGACTTATCTTCAAAGATATATTGCCAGTGATAACACCAGTCTAAAAATGAAAACGTATGGCCACAGGACTTTGGTGCTGATAAAAGTATGTAAGGCACTGACCTGTACTTGATTAGTGGTAAGATAATCAAATTTGGGGGATATTTCTTGGCGCTTAGCGTAGGAACATGGCCTTGGGGTGTAGCGTTTGGATGAACAGATTTTGAACGGCCCCTAATGTACCTAAAAATTCATACAGTTTATCAGCACAAAAGATCTCCCATCATGCAGCATGTCTTTAACAGAGACTGTTTTCATTGACAATCATCGCTGTGAACCCTGAATCCTGAACCCTGAACCCAAAATGCCCACTATGTTACGATGCACCAGTTTCCCCAAAACCAGAACACCATTTCCTCATAATGCTTAATCAGAAGCAGGTGAAAAATCAGAGCACTCTGAGTCCTGCTTATAAGTGACACAGTATTCTACATCCCTGCAGACACATGGGTCTGCTTAAACCATTTCCCAACCTGAGGACAGAGGGGCTAATGTTGATTTTAAGAAGGAGTTGTATTTCTTGACCCTAGTAACATTTTCCTAAAAAATTATCTGTGTTTGGAAGTCTGTGTTTAAACAGAAAAGTATATTGTTGGCTAAGACCGGACTTGGTAAAATACGGTTTTGAAAATTCTTTTTTCTTTGTGGTCTCCTGCATGGCGAAATGGCTGCTGAGGTTTCTAATGTTTTGTATTTGAATGGCGTGGGTATCACCAGCAGGAGCCAGGGATAGTGGAAAAAGGAATTACAGAAATGGACTGAGGCTCAAGGGGGGAGGGGCTGGGGGGATCTTTCTGGTGATCCTCACATATTTTTGCCATGTCTTGTTTTCCTTAAATTAATTTTTAAAGATCCCGAGTAAGAATACACACTTGGGGAATCCACAGATTGTAGTTCTCAGCTGATATCAGTGAAACAGACAGGGAAGCGAGAGGGAAAAACAAACTGCCAGAGGGAATGAAAGATTGCAGATGGAGAGATAAATGTGAGGTGGTGCCACACACACCGAGGGTGCGTAATTTACAGGAGTTCTGTCAGACGAATCCTGACAAACACTCTTGAAGAGTTCTGCAGTGTGTTCTGTACAAATGAGAAACACATGCAGGTCAAACATCCCATTCATCAGAGAGAAAGAGAGAGAGAGAGCAAGAGAGAGGGGTGGGGAGGGGAGGAATTTAGAGAGCTGTATACTGGGAGCAAAGGTATATGAAAAGGACAGAAACACAGACATACTCAGTCACACACATACAGAGACACCCGTCCATACACAAACACACACACTGAGCCACCAATCCACAAACATATACACACATAAGCAATGTGGTTTCTTTGGGTTTGAAACCCCAATGGACAGCTGGTGCCACCGTCACCGAAAATGCTAGGTCTGCCCATATGTTTGCTCTTTTATCTTTAACATCTACGAATGTGCAAGGCAAAGACCAGCCCTATAGCACGGCTCTCACTCAGCTCTTACAGAGGACCGCAGCAGCGTCACCTGACCCTCCCTACAGGGTGACGGTCGTGGAACTAACATCACAATCAGCAAAAACACATACATCTTCTTCCTCAATTTGTACTTAATAAAATGAAATAAACAGTTGCAGCACTGGCATTATTTTAACAGTGAGACACAGGAAGTGGCCCACATCCTATCCAGTATGCGAACCATGCGCTGCACAATTCCCATATAAAGAAGACACAAAATAAATACGTGAACGGAGCGATCTGAATGCAAAATGGCGAGTAATCTGCATAAATTACACACTTTATTATGATATTTTCATTTTGAAGAAGCCATTCAGTGGCAATAAATTAAAACAGTAGAACCCTGCATAATTACAAATGTGCAGAGAGACAGCGAGCTGTGAGCTGCGCGAATGTGCTGGTGTATGAGCACGTCCTTATACGAGAACACACCCAGAGCCGAGCACCTGAGCGACTGGCACGCTCATGTCAGCACACAAACACACAAAGAAAGTCCGTCATTTCCCAGAATACAAACATCTACCCTCTGCCCTGCAGTCATTCCATTCAAGCACAAAGTAATCCTGAGCTCACCATTACAGACTGAAAGGATATTAAAGAAAGGTAATATGATATTGAAGTCTCTTTGGTCAAATGCTTTTTCCTGGCACATTTTAAAGATCGTTTTTGCCGGTAAACAATCAGATAAATAACAGAATATGTGATGGTTGCGATGGGTGAAACCGCTTAAAAGGTCTGGGTACATATCAAGGACTGTTAAGGCAAATGAGAGGAGAGGGGAGACATAACGATGTTTTCTGGTTCAGACAGATTTTCCCGAAAACCAGAATCAGCTCGTCTGTGTTAAGAAATCATTTTGTTGAACACAGCCTCTGTTTTGCTTCAAAAGCAAAGAATAAGCAGATATCTGCTGTCAGCCCCCCAAGGCGAGCGCTTTCTTCCACAACCTGAGGCATACGGGGGGGTTTTATTAGGGCGTTGCAGAAATGGGTGTAGCCTCATGGCCTACAAGCAGTTCCTCAGGCCACCCTCCTCGCCATTAAAATCTCATTTTCTGCCTGTTAAAGCAGCCCTTGCTGTTTAGGTAGCGGGCGATAGCCAGTCATGACTGTGTAATTGGGCATAATTGTCTTTTCAGTTTTCATTTATGTCATCCAAGCTTCCCATTTCTCTGTTCCCTCCCTCCTTCACTCCTGATAGACCGATTTTATATTATTGTTCTAATCCTTGATTATACACAACTGCAGTGGTACTCATTATCCACTATGATTCTCCGTATTAACTTTGTTGACCCTCGCTAAATTTTTGTACCCAGTTCCATCCAAACGCACCAGTGCTATGCTTGAGCTAGCCAAAATGTAGTGCTAACTAATTGCAATATGGTGGCTTTAGTAAAGAAGGGATTAACTTTATTATCTTACAGAGTATTTTTCACATAAGGAAAGGTTCTGTTAAATATACTTCACAATTATACCTAAAATTTGAAATTAGGGATTCTTTAAGATGTGTGTCTGAATGTAAATACGTATGTTTGTATGTTTGTGTGTTGATGTATGTGTGTGACAGTGAGTGTGTGTGTGTGTGTGTGTGTGTGTGTGTGTGGCAGAGAGAGAGGTGAACATGTATGTGTGTATGTGTCTCTGAGTTTGTGGGTGGTGATGGATGTGTGCATATGTATGTTTCTGTGTTTGTGTCTTGGTGCATGCATGTGTGTGTGTTTCATTTTGTGTGGTGATGTGTGCATGTATATGTGTGTGTTTGTGTTTTTATGTGGTGATGTGTATATGTTTGTGTTTGTGTGGTGATGTATGTATGTATATATGTGTTTTTTGTGGTGATAAATGTATGTACTGTTTATGTGGGTGTTTTTTTATGTGTGGTGATGTGTGTATGAATGTGTGTGTTTGTGTTTTTATGTGGTGATGTGTGTAAGTATATGTGTGTGTTTTTGTGGTTTTGTGTAGTGATGTGTGTATGTATATGTGTGTATGTTTGTGGTTTGTGTTGATGTACGTTTCAGGGCAAAGAAATGGGCCAAGCCCAAAATGGCAAAACCTTAAGCTTTTAATGGCCTTAACAACAAATCAATCCTCGAGAAATAAGCCAGAATTAAACCAATAGCTGAAGTAACTCAGTATGGGATAGCTGTTCCCTTTGATTTCTTTAAATGTTGAACCATTGAGTGTAAACTTGGGGAAAGCCTTTTACATCAAGAAGAGTCTATATTGTTCCACTCAGCACTGATGGCTTCAAACATTTGATGAGTACTTAAGAAACATTTCTTGGCAAGTTTATGTTTAATGTGAGACCAAATATTCTGTATTGGATTCAAATCTGGACAACTGGCAAAAACATGAGTCTGATGGCCTTGTTCTCAAGCCATTTCTTGGTGGTCTTTGCAGTGCGGGCAGGAGCATTGTCTTGTTGAAAAATTACGTCTGATCGTTCCTCTTTAGAAAACAACTTTTCAGTTGTGGGAAAGCTAGCCGTTCTGTAATATTCTTCTGCACCCCAAAGCTTTAATCGACTTTTCACAGTGAAGCAGCTCACCAGCACCCACAGCTGAAAATTCTCCCCACGCCATGATACCGCTTCCTCCATGCTTAACGGTCGTAGAGATGTATTCACTATTTCTCATTAGATCTTCGATTTTACTTTTGTGAACAAGGACCCTGTAAAAGTTAATTTCCCTGTTTTCAACCTTTTTTTTTACAAACCATTCATTATAGCAAAAGTTCACGAGGCAAATAGTGGCTCAGAAGGTCTCTGTAGTGTATTTGTTTAATTTTTACTATATGTGTGTGTTTGCATTTTTGTGTCGCGATGTGTGTAGATACACGTGTTTGATTTTTTGTGTTGATGTATGAGGCGTGGCTAGTAAAAAACGAGACTAGGCTTAAGCAAGTCGAAGCACAGTGGACATGCACAAGCCACGTGGTATACATTGACCAATGAGCAAGCATAAACAACCCCTGAAAGTTTCAATCCACTCATGTCTTCAGTTCGCTGTTACGCATCACTTGAAGTAGATGTGTTTTTCTTGAGCGTTAATCTCATTATTTAAGAGCCACACCTCGCATATGTGTATTCCTGTGTGGTGATGTATGTACTGTATATGTGTTTGTGTTTGTATGGTGATGTGTGTATGCATATGTGTGTATGCATATACATCATGTCTAACCTGTGGTGATAGGCCGTTGCTGATAGAGGGGTTGATAGAGTTGGGGGGCCCAGCCGAGGACACAAAGCTGTCGGAGTATCCGGAGAAACTGTGACGTCCTGAGGCCAGGCAGTAAGCTGACGCTCCCTCCTGGCCCCCCGCTGTGGCTCCTAGGCTGCCCTGGTGCACTGAGGTGGGGGGTAAGGGCTGCGGCCGGTGGACTGTGCCTGCCTGCTCCGACACCACTGCTGGAGCAAACACAGCACAGTTACAGACATCACTCTCATCATCATCATTATCGCCATCACCCTCATCATCATCATCATCACCATCATCAGTATCATCATCATCACCATCATCACTATCATTGTCATCATCACCATCACCCTCATCATCATCATCACCCTCATCATTTATCATCATCAACATCATCACTATTGTCGTCATCATCATCATCATCATCATCACCAGTGTTTTGTCCTGCCATTAGTGGGCCTCTCTGACTAATGTGACGACTAGCCCTTGCTTTTTTCTATTTATTTGAGAATGTTTTCAGAAAATTCAGAAAAAACTAAGAATTTTGTTCGTCTGGTGCGTCAATGATCACACGATGTCATTCAGGACTGATCGCACTTTGCTGCTCATTCTTGATGGGAGTGAAGCTCAGGCTGGCTCTCCAAGTCTGATGGACAGCATGGGTCACATGACTGCAAGGTGTCATGTGACTGAATCTTGTCATTGCCAGACCGTTGAAAGAGTTTCTCACTAAATTAGGGATGGCTGACCGGCATGCTCACGTGCAGGTGTAGCAGTAACAGTGGAGAGAGAGGTTTGGGCGAGCATGGGGGACTCCTCACCTTGTGAGATGGACGTGGGAGGGTAGGGGCTGTCGGACAGTTGATATGGTGGCAGGGTGGACATGGCTGAGGGAGGGAACCCGCCGGGGATCAGGTGATTGAAAGCCATCAGCTGATTGGCCCCTGCTTGTTTCCTCCACCTGGCTCTTCTGTTACTGAACCACACCTGAATGAGAGGTGAGAGCGCATTGGTCAGGATCGTCATCACTATGTGTGTGTGTGTGTGTGTGTAAGCTTGTAAGTATGTGTTTGTGTCTGTTGGTGTATGTGTGGGTGCATGTGTAAGAGAAGATCTCATCTCTTATAGCTTGGGGTAGAGCTTTGTGTTAAAAGGCAGCTGTACAACATCATTCTTGTATTAATTTCAGTCATATGTTAAGAGACAAATGTAGGTCAAGATAAGATTTATACATTATATATTGTAACAACAGAGACAGCCATTAGTAGTAGCGGTAGAAGTAGAAGCAGTTGCAAAAGGTCCTTAACAAGCAGACAGACAGACAGCTATGAAGATTAATCTGACCCATCGCTCAATGAACAGACAGATGTTGACAGAACGGGTCAGCCAGTCACCCACTGAGTTAGACCCGCCCCCACAGCAGTGATTCGCTGTCACAGTAAGTGATTGATTGACTGCTCCGCGGCGGGTCCCACATGGGGCCGCATCTGAAGGACAGTAGATCAGATAAAAAAGGTGTGAAGTACTGGGCCCATGGGAGAACATATATGTGTGTGTGTGTGTGTGTGTGTGGGTGGGTGTGGCAGAGAGAGAGGGGTGTGTGTGTGTGTGTGGGTGGGTGTGGCAGAGAGAGAGGGGTGTGTGTGTGTGTGTGTGTGTGAGTGATGGAGCGAGAGGTCTGTTTGAGTGTGTGTGTGCGTGTGTGTATGAGTGGGTGTGACAGGGAGAGAAAAATGTGTGTGTGTGTGAGTGACGAAGAGAGAAGTCTGTTTGAGTATGTGTGTATGTGTGTGAGTAATGGAGAGAGAGGTCTGTTTGAGTGTGTGTGTGTATGTGTGTGAGTGATGGTGAGAGGTCTGGTTGAGTGTGTGTGTGTGTGTGAATGATGGAGAGAGAAGTCTGTTTGAGTGTGTGTGTGTATGGGTGAGTGATGGAGAGAGAGGTCTGTTTGAGTGTGTGTGTGTGTGTGTGTGTGTGTGTGTGTGTGTGTGTTGTGTGTGTGTGTGTGTGTGTGGGCAGGGGCATGGGAGAAAATACTGTCACTCAAACTTAGTGGACCTTGTAAAACTTTTTAACAGCCTTATTGTTCATATTAAATTATGAGATATTATGGCATAGTGAGGCAGAGACAATAGACACCTAAAACCTTAGAAATGATAGTAGCAAGGCGTTTTATTTTCTCATTCATTTGTGCTTGAAAGGAAATACCACTTCCACGGAGATACAGAAGAATGGCGAGAGAGTTAACAGTGGACGGAGATCAGTCATTCAAAGACGTAGCGCGCAGTACCTGAACACGAGCCTCGGTGAGTTTGGCGCGCTGGGCGAGCTCCTCGCGGGTATAGATGTCAGGGTAGTGTGTTCGCTCAAACGCCCGCTCGAGCTCCTCTAGCTGCTCCGCCGTGAACGTGGTGCGACTGCGCCGCTGCTTCCTCTTCAGCGGCAGGTCTGGCTCTGACTCAACCTCCGAACCATCGTCCGAGTGGCTGGCTGTGTCACACACATCACACACACATCATTATTCACATACACTGTGCACAATCGCACACACGTCACACACACATTCACATGCGCTGAACAACTGAGCAATGAAGAAACTGAGTACAAACCAGTTCTGTGTTTAAGCAATAAATTATGTGATTGTGGGAATTCAGAGAACAAAAGCTCTACCTATGTCTTTCTGTTGAAAAACAAGATGAAGGGGCAGCCTATAGCCTAGTGGCTAAGGTACATGACTAGGACCCCTAAGGTTGGCAGTTCAAGTCCCAGTCCCGCCACAGCAAGAACACCATTGCTGTTGGGCCCTTGAGCAAGGCCCTTAACCCCATATTGCTCCCAGGGGAGATTGGCCCTTGGTTAGTCTAATCAACTGTAAGTTGCTTTGGATAAAAGCATCAGCTAAATGAATGTAATGTAATGTAATAAAGACAGCAAATAAGAAGTCAGTTTTCCCCCATGTCATGTTTATGACTGCATGCAAGAAAACATAAGTATATTTTCTTAAACATTGAAACATTTCAACATCCTTGAGATTAACTTGATGTTTTTGCTTTCACACAGACATTTTTCTACAATTTCTTTCTGCGTAATTGATAAAGCAAGCAGACATAATGCCAACAGGTTATGAGACATTAATCTCAGAATAGGACTGAGGACAACTCTCAGTTATTTGATCCAGTTACGCATTAATACACTAAAATTGATGTACTGTTTGCTGTAATGCTTTATTTCTTGAGTAAACGGTGACAAAACTGTTTTACTGTGTATGTGCTCTTTATTTTAACAAGATGTATTGTGTTTATGTCTATGTTCGATATAAATTTAAGGTGATGGTGGGTGCTCGGCGATTCATATGCCACTGAAGGTAGGCACCTTTTTTCTAAAAAAAATTTTAGAAACGTGACTTCAGGTACACAACTATTCTTGAAAGTTTTTACCCTCAGGGTGTCATTTCAAACATCCAATTTCACACCAATCGTAACACACTGGATTAATTATACACTGCTTGTCAGCACAACTCAGGATAGGTAGTTAGGATAGTGTCAACAAAGTGAAATATGAATGCATCAACTAGAAACAAAACTTTTAGTCCAACAATGTCCACCTGGTTCATTGCACACCAGTGTCTATAAGTTATTTAATAGAACAAGCAGTTTGTGATTATAAAACACCTTTGGTGCTGGGAGATGTGTAGGGAGGAGCAAGCTCCTCTGCTCCTCCCTTGAACTGATGTCAGTTCCTGTTTCCTCCCTCAGCCTGGAGAGACTGCAGGAGCTTGAGCCACAGTAGCCTCACCAACGGACAGGCTCAGCTGAGGATGACTACTAAACAAACCTTCAATCAGGCAACGTATTCAAAGCACAGCTTTTCAGGCTGCAAGAAGAGGACTGGTTGGGTTTTTGGTTGTGGTTAATGCTTGGCTGTGCTGTTCTGGTTTTTGGTTTTTGTCCAGCGGAGGTATTTATCAGCGTCTTAGGACAACGGCACGATGGATAACAAACTGAGGTCTTAAAACATCCATTTCGCATTTTACTTCATTAACTTCAAAACGGGATCGATGTCTACAACTGCAAAACACAATACTCATTCCCACTTAGTTATAGTTTATGGGTTTTGTATTTTTTCCAAATTTAAAACATCAGGCCTATGGCAAGGCAATAGCATTCGTACATTTGGATTGCTAAATCAAATATACTATATACACAAAAATGAGGGCAAAAGCAGGAAACAACCACTGCAATGTTATTATGGGACATATCATTTTTCAAGCAAATATGAATATGGAAAAAAGGCTTGGACTGGTATGAATACCGAGTGTATAAAAAAGGATACTTTTTCATATAAAATATTCATTTGAAAAGTGGATAAACAGCTGGACCATATGTTCATCAAACTTCAATAAAACTCACTCAACTTGAATTAAGACGTGAACATTTATATATTATCTTATTCTGTATCTTTTTTCCATATTTCATCGTAAACCAATTACAATATTGACCCCCTTGACACAGAGCTGTTAAAAGTAGATAAACACATGCTTTTCCTCCCGATACGTTGGTGTCACACACATGTAGATACACACACACAGCGCTCCAGAAAGAGGGAGGAGAGGCAGAACACCAGCCGATTGCTGTGCGAACATGTTTGCCTCTCTCTTCTCCCCCTGTTTACTCTGAATGACCTCCTCTGGGCCTGTGTGGCTCCCGTCATGTGTGCAAACAGGCAGCCATTGTGAGGTGAATATTCCTAGCTTTTAAATAATCCCCCGGACAAGATTCAAAGGCATTGGTGTGTGATTGGGTAGACAAAGGCTTCACAAAGACCCAATTTCGATCCAGGCCGGAGGAGAGTCCCTCCTCATATTGTGTCGCTCCTTACAAATTCAATTTTGCTCAAGCCGAGTGAGCCGCGATAATAATAATAAAAAAGCGAGCCATTTCCACGCAGGTGCATACTAATCTATTTGCTCAGTTTTACGTGTGAGAAAAAGCAGCGCCTTTGAGAGCTAATTCGGCAGAAGAGGGCATGAACTGGCTGCCCCTAAGCCGCTAGCTTGGTACTGGTAACCCAAGCAGGGGACTTAGTCCATTAAAAAATGATTAGGGTTTTCAAACCAGCATGACAGGCTGCCATTGTCTGCGGACTACAGCCTTTCAGTCCCTCAGCGGCCCAGTGTCTGCTGTGAGCGTGGTGTAACCCGGGCCCGTCTCTCCCCTCAGCCGAGGTACGGGTGGAACTCCCCACTCCTGAGCCCCCCCACCCCCTCAGTGCGGCCGCCGGGTTTGAGACAGGCAGGGGGAGAACATTTCATGTGCTGCTGGGTGCCTCCGATAACATATCGAACCGGACAGCTTTTGTGGCTGCGTTTTATAGAGTGTTGTAATGCGTCGTGGGTTCCTTCAGTAACACATAAAAGCAGCGGCGTGCAGGTTTGTATACGGCGGCTAATACTCCGCCAGGAGGAGGCCCTCTGCTGCTCAATGCCAACAATAAAATACAAGAAAAAGCAAATAGTTTGGGCCTCCTCAAGTGAAACTGATCCTCTCTCCCCTCTTCTCTGCCTTTTTAGGCTGAGCCGCCTCACATTGGACCAGAGGTTAACTTATGATGCATTAAAGTCTAATTGGTAAAGAGAGAGAGAGAGGGAGAGAGAGAGAGAGAGAGAGAGAGAGAGAGGGATCTTTCAGAAGTTTGGTGGAAGGAGAGTTCTCAGCTCTCAGGGTGTTTCGTTGCTTTGTTCATAAGAGCGAATTCCCTCACACTAGCCATGGCTCCCTCACTTTTCTCTCTCACTCTCCGCTCTTTCCTCTCACTCGCCAGTCTTTTCTCTCACTCTCGACTCGTTCCCAAAACACTCCACTCTTCCCTAAGAGGTGGGGGCAGGGGTAAGGGATTTCGGTGAGCGGGACAAAAAAATTCGACCTGTTCTGAAGAACCGTCCCGTCTTCAGAAAAAAGAAGAGGATGATGGGAAGGAGAAAAGAAGGAAAATTAAATTTAAAAAAAAAAATTAAAAGGCAAGGGAGGGAAGGGAAGGGGAGGAGAAGCCAGCATATAAACACAAGCGATGCGTTCAGATTTAAAGTTTTAATTAAAACACAGGAGTCACGGTACGAAGGACCTGTCTTTTCAGCCAGATTCCTGGAGCCCCAACGGGGAACGGTTTAGCCAGTCGAGTCGCCCGCATGAGTGTGGGACTTTGGGGATACTAAGGGACGCAATCTCCAGCAAAATCCTTCAGGATTCAGATCAAAGGCACTGACTCACAGAACTATCCCTACATAACGCTTGGGTCCATGTCTGTACATGTGTTCGTCTGTTTTACAGGAGAGAAACAGCCAGGGAAAAGTAGCCAGGATATTTCCTGATTCCCTTTTTTATCATTTCGCAAAAAAAAAAAAAAAAAAGATTTAAAACAAACTCATATTAAAGATAAACAAAACACCAAGAAAGAGAACCCAAAGCAGACATATAGCATAGCACAACATAGCGTAGCATAGCGGAGAGATGGGGCAGAGAAGCCACAGAACTGCTGTAGTGCAGCCATCGCTCTGGCTAACAGGCCCATAGAACTACTGTATCATGTTTACTGCAGGCAGGGGTGGAGCGCTCTTTTCTTCTCTTTCTTTCGCCTCTTTTTTATTTAGTAACTGCTCAAACGACACTCCATCATAGGCACAGAGTTAATGGCAAATGACACTTTTACTTTTGTGAGCCTCGGGATTTCTTTTCTCCCTTTTTTGAGTTATTTGGCTTCCCTTTGTTGGGCTGTAAGAAGCGGCCTGTGGCTGAGGTCCATTCTGTGCATTACCACGGTCCATCTGTGAGATCCCCGAGGGCTGCCTTTGCACTCATTGAGGGCCCTGTCACCTGCCTGGCAGGGGAGCACAGACACAAAGAAGGCCGGAGAGGGGCCGGACGGGCGGGGAGGGGCGGGGGGTCGGCGGGGGCTACACTGGGCCCCAGTGGGGGGGCTTCCAAAACCTTCCTCCACAGCCAGGAGGAGCAGGGGAGCACCTGAAAACCCGGGAATGGTGGCAAAGGGGGGGGGGGGTTATGTGCTCTATTCTTTTCCTATTTAAATGTATCTCTCCCTCCATCACTTTCGTTTACTTCACTTCACTACTCTCTTTTTCCTTGTCCACCTTTATTTGTCTGAGTTTAGCTTGTTTATGAATGAGTACCGAGACACAACATTGCATTCGATACAAGTTTCCGGGGAGAGAAGTAACTGGAATTTTTCTAAGCAATTCCCATACACTTTTTCCTCTACAAACATAAATATTCACCCTTCAGCGCTAAATATAATGTCAACACACATTCATTTATCTTGAAGAAATCCCCTCTCGAAAAACCGTACGTCTTTTACCTCCCTATCTGATATGAGGTTTAACAACGCAAAACGAAGCACTACATCTCCTTCCCTTTTGTCCTTTTTCGTCGTGACTTCTACGCTCATCCTCTGCCAGAATGTTCCGACCACGCTGCCGTTTCCACAGCAGCCACTGAGACAGCAGACTCCTGTAGGACCCTGCGAGACACTGTCTGTACACACTATACATGCTAGATAGTCTGTCTTTACAGAGTGTCCCACCCCTTAACGGAGTAACCCCGTTTCATCTCCCCCAAGGCGGTTTTGTATCTCAGTTGGGAGGCACTAATAGGAACGGTCCCGCTCCCCCTTGCTGGATATCTGACAGGTCCAGGGCTCCATAAATGGTGCAAATGAGGCCTGACACTGTACAAGTCCCCGCGCGCACCCCTTCTGCAGCTTTCAGCTAACCAGCAGTACCCACACGTCCCCCTCCCAACGCCAGCACTTTTACACATTAATCAGTCCCAAATCCACAATCGCTCATTTACGCAGGGCAGAGACCGTCACACACACACACACACACACACACACACACAAACACACACTCTTACTCTCATTCACTCACTGGGGAAATCATAACTCATACTAGCTATGGAACATGCAGCGGAAGACGTATAGAAGTGTCGCTCTGAATCCCTTGGGCCAGCTGCTCAAGGAGCCAAAAGCCACACGCCGTCTCTCCTGAGAGCACTCACCTGAACATTTACAGTCGCAACACGGGAAAAATAAAGATCTCTCTATCTTTTACTCCCACTCATCAACCCCTTTACTCCTTCTCTCTCAGGAGGGGTCAGAGGTGTGCTGTGTTCTCACTCCTAAAAGTGGAACATGGTAAAACACTTCTGTTTCTCGTGGCTCAGTAACACAAAGCCAGCGGGGTCTCCACAATGCTGAAGCTATGCCAGAAATTACCATTAAAATGATTCCAGTGTTAGTGCAGAAACACAAGCAGAGTTTAGATACAGCATCAACTTAAGAGCAAAGCATTTGCATTCAGACGTGGGACCGTTTTTAACTATAACTTTTTGTTAGTTCAGTTTTCTCATGGCGATTGTAGTGCTTTAAGACTGATTAGTAGAATCTTTGAAATACATGTATTTCAAACTTTGTAAAATTACCTAGCTACACCTACCAAGAGGAAAACTTTAAACTATAAAAAATCACTTGAATTCTTCAACGTACTCTCACCATGACAAAACTTTAAAATATAAATAGTGACTTGAAATTCTTCAATAACCTTTCACCATGACAAACAAAGTCCTATCTAGATTACAAAAAAGATAAAGTCCCATTTAGTGGGCAGGGATAGGTTTTCATGTCAAATTATGAATTATAAAATATAATTGAGAGTTCAACATTTGAAATTCTTGACTACATCCCCATATTTTTTCAGTTTCCACTATTTACAAATTCAAATAGCTTCTCAACCTATGAATATAAAATGCTAGTCCCACTAAATTATAACTTACAACTCTTATAGGCAGATAGGAGTTCAGACCTGAAAACTGTAGCTAACTACACCATTAAACAGTCAAAAGTGCTCCAAGAGGTTTACAGGCAAATACTATTAAGTGTTGAGCTAATTCAACCTTAAGTAGCTAGCACCTGACAGTACATAAGGCATTAAGGAGCCGAACTGTTTCTTTCCAAATTTATGCAGGGGGAAACCCTGGCCTGATTTACAGTACGGAACACCGGCCAAAGCCATGTTCTCTCTCTCTCTCTAAAAAAAAGTCAGAAGAAAAGGGGAGAAGGGGAGAGAGATTTTTCTTTTTCCAAGAGAGTGAATTTTTGGGAAGGTAAAGAGGAGAGTGGTTGATTTAAGCAGAATAGGGCTAAGTCCATTCTCCTCCCACAATACGATCTTAAAGGGCCCGGGTGTGAGAGGGAGTCTGGGGGACGACCATATGTGTGCATTTTACAGCCTAGCCAAGAGACGGAATGGTTGGTCTCAGGGGGCAGTTAATGAAGAGAGTAATTGAGCTGGTGACATGTGTTCCCTTAACAAAACAAAAGGCAGAAGAGACAAATGAACAATTTATTTGTGCGGGGAGGGATGCAGGCCTTTTCAGGCACTGGGGACTAAGTGACTGACCCACTGCATAAAATAGTACATAGAGAGCTAGCAGATGCATGCAGAATAATGGTTAACTGACAGCTCATAGGCCCATCTGCGCCCAGCATTTTGTTAAAAGAGGGGGGGACTCACTTGACTTGCTAAGAAGCCCCGACCTCTACAGCTGCCCATGAGTGTGTGAGTGTATATGCATGTGTTTGAGAGTGTGTTTGTGTAGGTGTGTGTGAGTGTGTGTGTGTGTATATAAGTATGTGTGAGTATTTATATGCGAACGTGGATTTGTGTGTTTAAGTGTACATGTATGTATGTGTGTGTGTGTGTGTGTGTGTGTGTGTGTGTGTGTGTGTGTGTGTGTGTGTGTGTGTGTGAGAGAGAGTGTGTGGAAGGGATAAATCATTGCCTAATCTAGCTCAGACTTGGAATGACAAAGTGCCATAAACAGTTACACTGGGACATTCTGTCAGCTCAGTGTGAAGCCAGTCCTATTCAATTACACCCAGAGAGACTCTAGAGCTGGTCAATTCACAGCATCAAGCACACACACACGCACGCACGCACACACACTTGAATTGTTTATGCTCACATTTTATTAACACATTCCAAGGACATACATTTTTCATATTCATGATGTTAGGACTCATATCATGTGTTAGTATAGCTATAAAATATAATAATTATGTTCTGCAATGTTTGCATATTACAAATAGAAAAACCAGCACCTTCTCCATATAGAACTGCCAATAATAGCTGGTCTTTGTAAACCTCAAACCATTTATCTATGAACATTGCCTGAAGCTGGCACTTATAGCCCAACTGTGCAATTGACTGGACCAGAGGTTGATATTTCAGAATTTTTGTCTAAAATATTTTTCTTCCGAACTGTAATCACAGGGCCAGGACCATTGCACATCCTCCCTCTCTCTTTCTTTCACTCACTCACACACTCATATACACACTCACACACATATACGCATTCACACACACACTCATATACACACTCACACATATACACACACTCATATACACACTCACACACATATACACATTCACACACACACTCATATACACACTCACACATATACACATTCACACACACACTCATATACACACACACACACACATACACATTCACACACACATATACACACTCACACACATACACACATTCACACTCACACATATACACATTCACACACACTCATATACACACTCACACACATATACGCATTCACACACACACACTCATATACACACTCACACACATATACGCATTCACACACACACACACTCATATACACACTCACACATATACACACACTCATATACACACTCACACACATATACGCATTCACACACACACTCATATACACACTCACACATATACACACACTCATATACACACTCACACACTCATATACACATTCACACACACACTCATATATACACTCACACACATATACACACTCCCTTACACACACACACACACACACACTCATATACACACTCTCACACACTCACTCATTTACACCCTTACACATACTCACACACACTCATACACGCTCACATAGTCACACACAAACGCACACACATATACACTCACACACACACAAACTCATATGCACACTCACTTACACACTCAAACACACAAACGCACGCACTCATATGCACACTCACACACAAACACACACACACTCACATACACACTCACTTACACACATACACTCACATACACACTCTCTTACACACACACACACACACACACACACACATCACACATCACATCCTGTTTACAAGCTCTTTCTCCAGCAAAAAAAAAAAAAAAAAACTAAAACTTCATTACTTTTCACTGTTGCATGAATTCAAAATGAAGTTAAATGCTACAACTCTAAACTGAACTCTACATACCAGCTCAATGTAGCCCACCAAATGAAATGTGACGATATTAATAGTATCCACAAAGTCCTGGCCAGCCAGATTGGACCGTGGCAGGGATTTTGCTCGCTGAGATCCACCCAGCCCGGAGGAGCTGCTGAATTCCACACAGCCGTCTCAACAAAGGGCCTGCCAGACAGCGGGTGAAATACAACCCAGCATTCACACAGTCTTAACCAGCATCTTTCATTTGCCACATTTGTCTCCTTTTTTACAAATATAGATTAACCATCTAGATATAACTTTACAAAACCAGAAACAACTAACGTATTTCTTCTGTCCTTTAGGGGTAGAATTGGTTATTGGGAATTTCGCGTTATTTTGTACAAAACTTTTTTCTACAAAACTGTAGAAACAGGAAGTTGTTATCTGTCACTCTTAGCCAAACATGATTTTAACCCTGTCTTCGTGGATTGTGGGCAATGACTTAGTTCTGGCCTCTGACTGGGGCCAGGCACTGGCCAAACAGCGTGCATATATACATGAGAACAAACATGAGAACAAATGTATTTTTCCCTGTTTCGTGCTGTCGTCCTGCAAAATTGCTGACTACTCCATTATGCCTTCATTCTTTTTCTTCATTAAAAGAACAGCATTTTGCCTTGCTTTATGGTGGTGGTGATTCCCAGGCTAATTAGATAGCATCGCTCACTTTAAGAGAGAAGCTCTTGAAGTGCACTGATTGACAGCTCCCTGTCTGCCTTTTATAGTTTAACTATTTCATTTTGTTGCTTTTGCCTTTCCTCACTTTGACCCAAACCCCCCCACCCCCTTACCCCTTTTCTATCCCGTGAAGTTTTGCTGGCCTAATACATCCAGCAAATAAAGAGTGCTTTTTTTTTTTACAGAGGCTATTCTCCTTGACCTTCGCTTGCCCGTTTTCATTCACTCACTTCAAACTGCCTTGCAGAGTGTCGTCTGAATGTGGCAAGCCCATCACCGCTGAGGGGCCAGCCTAGAGCGCACCCCAAAACCCCCACTTCAAAGATGAGCTGCATTCATTAATTGCCCTTTGAATTGATATCAGAAGGCCACAATACGGGTACGAAAAGAGAAAGAGGCTTTAATGAAGCATAGAGCTACCATTCATTTGCAGATAGCCACATTTTAATGCATGGGTAGCCATCGTGTGCTGGGGAAAAAGGTCTTGAGAGGAGGAAGAGGAGAAGTGAAGAAGGCAGAAGTAGGAGCATGTATTGGGGGCAAGAGTGTGGGGGGGTGGGGGCGCAAGAAAATGGAATAAATCCAGGAGAGAAAATTTAGACTGAAGAGAAGATTCCAGCGTTCATATTTTCAGTTTACATTTCCCTTCTCTGCATTCTCATGTTAAACGTTTAGTTCTGATTACATATTTGATAGGCGTTGTTCAATAAAAAAATAATCTCTACTTTGTTTGGAATTATCATAACAAATGCTTATTTTCAGTGTAAGTTTTAAGTCCCTTATATATTTATCTGAAATCTGTATGGTTCATATTGGTTATTTAAAACTTAACGTTAAAAATGAAAAGGAATGTAATGCTTAACTTTAACGTTTGAGTAAATGTAGAAGGAAGTTGGCTGTACTTCTCTGCTGGTTTATTTGCCATATTCTGCTGTGACAGTGCTCATGAGACCCACGGTAGTGCCCTAAAGCACTTTCACTGTAAGCCACGCTCCTCCTTCGAAGCTCCAGCACTTACACGCTCGCCTCCCCGGGGTGAGCTTTTAAACAAATGTTTTACGTTTACAGATTAAACATGTCCAAAACTGACTGCCCTCACACACATACATGCACACACACAGGTATTCACACACGCTTACACACAAACAGGTATAGACACACATTCGTACCGATGCACTTATGCCACATATAAGCACAAACACACACATATTCACCTAAAATAATTTGAGTTGCAAAAGTGCATGAACGATGAATATAATAATAATTAATTAGTATAGAAAAACTAACCAATACCCCTCTCTCTGCCTTACTCTCGCTCTCTCTCTGGCATATTTCCAGTATGCCCAGATAAAAAATTCTATTGAGCGCTGTCTCTGCCTAAACAGCGGGGAGCCCGTTCCTCACTTTATTTACACAAACAAAGTCCTGCTCAGTTTCTTTCACAAAGGCAGCTAAATCTTTTTGCCCTTTCATGTTTTGTCAGCACTTGATTCCTTTTGTCCTCTGGCTGTTTGCCTGCACCAGGACAATAAGGCAGGAAGAATGGCAGCAGATTGTTGGAATGTAGCTCAATAAACCTAATTATGACATGTTGACTGCCTTCACCATGGCAGGTTCCAAAGATCCAGGCTTATTCAATTAAGCTTTCCAGGATTCTCTTTCAAAAATAAAGTTATCCCATTGACTGTTTGTATTTCAGAGAGGTATTTTGTGTCTGGTCTAAATGTAAATCCCTAAGACTGAGCTCTTTCTTTGGTAACTCTAGCTAATTTTAATTAACTAAATGAGGTTAAAAAGATAAGCAGTAAAATATGGAGAGAAGCAGAAAGGGAAGGTTGGTGTGTACATTAGCAATGATTAGGTCTATTTTGAGTGCTAATTAGTAAGATCTTGCTCTGCATATTGGGGTAAAACCCTGCTGCCCTGTATTAAAAGTGTGCTGTGTATATACAGGAGTAATGCCAAAGTGGAAAAGGTTAGTTAGTGTGTGTGTGTGTGTGTGTGTGTGTGTGTGTGTGTGTGTGTGTGTGTGTGTGTGTTTGTGTGTATACATATGTATGAGTGAGCGTGTATGCTTGTGAGTGTGCATGTGTGTTTTTGTGTGACTGAGCGTGTGTATGCTTGTGAGTGTGTGTGTTTGCTTCTGTGTGTGTGTGTGTGTGTGTGTGTGTGTGTGTGTGTGTGTGTGTGTTTTCATGAGCACAGTCAGTACTGTTAGTTTGCAAGCAAATCCAAAATGTAATTCTCATAGCCAATAAAAGTAGTACATAGTCAATAAATACTGACCACATCTTAGTGGATAATATAAAAAAAACTCTTAGCACAAACATACGTCACGGCGACCCACAAACGTGACCTTTCATTAAAGTAGAAGTTAAATGAAAGATTACTACCATTTCTAGCATTAGCTGGTTCCTTGGTCGCGACCAGCTTTCACACGGTGCAGACGAGACGGTCGTTGAGTTGGCCAGATTCTGGACGTAGGGCAAAGAGAATCACTCGGAAACCTGGACCATTTTCCCAGACAAATAAATCTAAATGAGTCTGCTTTGATCTCGGCACTTGAAGGAATCCGACAATAGATTTTAAACAAGAAGGGGCAGAGAAACTGGCCCCTTTTCGCACAACAATAGCCTCGACAAACACTTACTTAATCAATATTTGGCTAGCGATAGTGAACACGTCCTTTTCTCATTTTAATTCAGAGTCGTAAAACGACTGAACAGTTGAAAGAACGAGGTAAAGAGTATGGCATAACTTCGGCCACGGATAACTAAATTTTCTTCTCAGTGAAAATGGGCTGTTTGACTCTAACGTTTCCTTTAAACTCCCTCCGAAAAGAACTGCGCACCTAGGCCTGGTTAAATACATGAAAATAGTCAATACGTACACCACAATGAAAATCTTAAACTCTCAGGACCACCTTTAAATTAAACTGACAAAATTAATGAGATTCTCTTAAATAAAGGGCATATTACCCATGAGCTTTGCCAATATGCAGTCTACAGCGAGAGTGATTATTGTTATGGTTATTCTTTTCTGTGAAAATAATATTTGTCAATTCAGGCCAATTGGTTTTTCAGTAAGAGTAACTGAATGCAAAGCTACAACATATGTTTTCATGAAATGCAATGGCGGTGCAGTGATCTGGGTAGCATAATAACAATAATTTTAGGCCTGACCAACAATCTCTTGATTATTGGATATTGTGTTTGGCAGCGCAACTAAGATTTAATTTACTACAGCCCGTTAAGCGTAATTTGCTGCCGAATTGACAGGAGGCCTATCTGCAGGCACGGTTAAGTTCACTCCACCGTTTACTGACCGGACTCGTGAGCACGCTGGACCCGAGCTGTCACCAGATGGATGAGAGTGAGACAGAGTGTGCTACTTCTGTCACAACTACTGTTTTTCTTACGTGTCCTTTAAAAGTAGTAAACCACTTTAAGTGCCTCTAATGTTTCCGCAGCTGAGTGAGCGCCGAAGTACCTTCGATTCATCAAACCATTTCAAGACCCTCGCCTACCACTGTATTTGCAAGCATCCATGATAATTTCAAAATGAAGTATATGACAATAAATCGGTTTTTTTACGTACATTTAAGTTTTTTTGTTTTTTTTTTTTACTAACTACAAGGCGTTATGCCTATAGGCAAATTTACTTTTATTTTGTCCTTTTGTTTTCAACCCCTATTTGTTAACTGTCAGTAATCCTAATTCTTCTATGATGAACGGTTGCACGTCATTTATTTTTTTTTTTTTTAAAAAAAAGGCTATATATATAAATTAATATAAGTAATACTTTACAATACAAAACAAAGTACAATATAAGCAATACTTAAAGTAGCTAAATTGCTGAATATCTACGAATACCTGTTGGAGGGAAAAAGACAAAACGCATAACGAACCACGTTTGCACAGCAATATAACTGCAAACAAGTCAAAGTTAGAGCAACAAGTCCCTAATCACATATTCACATGTAAACGCTCGGCTTGCAGCATACCACCTCGACATGGAGGGAAAAACTGAGGAGGAAAAAAAAATTAAGATTCTGAGAGGACGCTAAATGTTTTTTAAGATAGGGCGAACTGACTCGGTTTTGTTCGTGTTGGCCCTTCTGAAAAATGAGTACAGATATTAAACGAATGCGCGCCGCAGGCAGAGAGAGAGAGGGAAGGGGCGGGGTTCGTCCAGAGATGAAAGAGAGAAGAAATAAAAGGCTCGATTTAATCCGCTTGAAGAGATTTTCAGCGCGAGGGGTGTGCACGATGCCGAATATTGTAGCTGTGCGCATGACGGGGGCCAATCCATTGTGACCGGAGCTCGAGGCCAGCGAGTTTCTCCGGGGAAAACATTGGTGTCTATTCACTGAAGAAGTCTTTAATACACTCTCCCAATCATCACATGTCACATAGCTCAGCATCAGAAACATTTAGGAAGACCCAATTAATGTTGAAGAGGGCCAGAAAAGAGCATTATGGAATGAATACAGATCATCCTAACAAGACAACACATCATCTTATTAACTGCCATTGTATTACCTTAATGTCTCGTATGATTAATGAAAGTGATTAACAAGTCCTTGTAAATCTATTACTATTATTATTTTAGCAGCAGCAGCAGTAGTAGTATTTATCAACATTATCGTAATATTGTCAAATGTTGTCTTTTGAAGAAGGAGACTTGATTTGAAATTAAGCTGTTTTTTTTTTTTTTTTAAAAAAGATAGGCTAATTGATAATCAGATGACAGCGTTAAGTATCAAGTTTATGTTTTATGTTTAAAGTTACATAAAGTTATGAACTATGAGTTAACAGTTATCCTCATTGCCTTTAATGCCTCTACCAGGCATATTAACCTTGCGTAAGTGTAGAAATTAATATGAATGAATTTTTTTGTACTTGCACATGTGGTTAGTTTTAATTTTTGCCGTATTTAAAATTTAGGTACAACATTCAAAACCCTATTGGGAAATTTCTGAGAGATCGATTTTCAAATGAGAGAGAGAGAGAGAGAGAGAGAGAAAGAGAGAGAGACAGAGAGAGAGAATGGTTTCAATTGTAATTTTGAATGGCAGTCGGCATCTTTAGACGACCTAAAAGACTGCAAAAGGAACATTTTGTAGGTGAAAACGGCCATTTTTCCACGGTGCACAGTCTATAAAACTGCTCGGAGCTGCCGGCTATTGGTGATCGCTGAATAATTCATCCCTTATTGCTTGCCCATAATGTCTTTTCTCAGCCTATTGTTGGGTCGCTTTCTCTTCTTTTCTCCTTGAATTATAAAAAGGTTGCCTTCCTTTGTCTGGGCCAAGCTGCGGCTAGGCCCGTCTTTGTTCGCGCGAAGCCGAAGTGTGAGTTTCAATGGACTCTCGCGCCATTGTCTTCCAAGTTCATCCCAAAGTGTCTGATTGTGTACGCAAGAGCTGTCTTTGTGTAGGATGGAACAGTTGTACAAATGTTTGATCAACTCATTAGGAACTTTTTGTCTGCCCACCCCTCCTGGCTTGTTTTTTAAAAAATATTTGTACAGTAGGTAATTGACCCCAGAACCTAAGCACGACACACAAAATTTGGGAAAAGTAAAGTTTATTCCAAGAGTTTCTTTCAATAAAATATATATGCCTTTATTTTCAGTATCACACTCACATACTGTATATGTTAATAATACGGACAAATTATTATTAATTATTATTATTATTATTATTATTATTATTAAAAGTGGTAACAAGTCCATCACCTTACATGTATGTCTTCAGTTTTTAGTAGTGTAATAACTTGTGTAGGACAAATATTTTACCTATTTGAAAAAAAAACATTTGTTTTGAAATGTGAAAACACAATTAGGATGTTTACGAGACGAATTTCGAACGAGACTGAATATTGCTATATAGTTATTTAACATAATGTTAGTGTTCGTTTTAAATATCTGATAAATGAAGTAGCTGATATTTTTGTCTTGTCTTATGCGCCTCACTTTGCCAAGTGAAACCATCAACAGGTCTCAGTTGCTCAGAACGGCATACACAGCTCTGACAGCTCTGCTAGCCTTAAGAAACACCCCTGTCCCCAAAACTCGACGGCGGGCACTTCAGCACACTCTCTCAGACACACACGTACTGGACACACAAACTCTCTCTTTCTATCTCTTTCTAACGAAAACAAATACGCGCGCACTCGCACACGCACACACACAGGCGCACAGGCACAGTCACAGTCACACGCACGCACACCTTCACAATCAACCCCAGCCACCCCGCCCACTTGCTGTTTGAATTACTGTAGCACCTCATGGGAAGGACTTTGCAGTAGATAAAGTCGATACTGACAGAACTATATTCACTTCCGTTACACTTGATACCTTGATGCGTCTATTGACACTAGAAACAAAAATGCGACTGAGTATATATTTTCAGTTTTTTAATGTTCTCTGTCAGGTCTGAAGTTCATTTTGAGTTTTTGTATAAGCAGTATAAGCAACGAATATCGGACACATATTATTTTATTAGCGTAGGTTTGCTTCTATCAAAATCTTATTCTTAATTACCAACGAAAAACTATGCAGGCATCGGGTAACAAGGATACAATAGCAAGTCTAAGTCTAAAAAGTTTAGCTTGAAAGGAATTTGAGTCAAGGGCCTGGAACCAAACTATATTAATTAAATACTATTCAGAAAACAGCTGTAGATTAAGCCCGACTATCTTCAACAAGTTCTTACTGATAGTGGACAGCCTTTTAGTCATTCTCGCCTGCTTATTACCATCAGTGCTGACCCAATTGTGAAGTGCTAACAATTTCCACTTACATCTGTCTCCAAGAATTCCGTCAATGCTGTGTTTCGCCCTCCGTTCGTTGTCCTCCAACTCTTTCTTCTCTATTTCGTCCTCGTCGTCCTCGTCTTCACCTTTGCCACCGAATTTACTCCGCATAATGCGACTGATTGAGCTCACTTATGAAAAAGAAAAAAGTAGAATAAATGGAAAACTAACGAATTAACATAATACGAAAAACTAATAAATAAATATAGACATTTTGTGATTTGTGGTAAGATCAAACGGTCAAATGTTTGATAGAAATGATCGATAAAGTCTTTTCAAAATTACCCTTTGCCTTTTAATTAATTATGACCTGTTTGGTTGATCTTTTTTCGCTTATTCGTCTGTATATATAAAGTGTCTCTCTTTACAAACTGAGGGGGAAACAGAATAATCCTTTCTTTTTACTCTTCATTTCAACATAGCATGTAGTACATTTAGACATGAGTTTTATTTTAAATTTTATAAATTATAATACATTATATATAATTTATGTCGAAGATGTACTACATATTATATTAAAACGAAATGAAAAGAGCAGATCCTTAATTTTACATATACATATATATGTGTGTTTTGTCATAACATTTTGTAAATTACAACCTGTGTAAAAAAAACATCAGAAAATATGCAATTCAACAGTATTGTGTATATTTGATAAATTTAATTCAGTGTATTATTAAATTGATCATGATGAAAATTTGAATGATGTCACATATGCGATAAATATGTCTGCATGAAAAGACTACATGAAATACTTATGAAATAACCCATCTAATTAGGCTAATATAGCGGACAGTTAAAAAACTACTGCTAGCCTACTAATACTACTTCTGCCGCTACTACTACTACTACGACTACTGCTACTACTAATAATAATAATAAAGTAATAATAATAACTATTATTCTCGTTTAGTCAACAGGTTATTTTTGTAAAGTGTCGATCATAAGGGAATATACCTGAGGGAACTGTATTTCTGTCACATATTCCGTCCTTCAACAATTTATCTCGAATTTCCCAACTGAAAATTCCCGGGTTTTCTCTCTTGTACTCTTCAATTTTCTTTTCCACGTCCGGCGTTGTTACCTGCTTTAAATTACAATTGTGGTTTTGTAAATCAGAGACACTAAATTTAGTCATTTTTAAAACCTACATATTTGAAAATGCAATCTATCAACGATTAAATTAAACGGCAAAAAACGTCTTAAAATCTGGTGAAATCTCTTCAGTTTTACCAGTGGCTGAAATAAATTCAGACCCTGTGAAATGAGCCAGCCTCGTGGGCCTATAGACTTGTTGAACCAGGTAAAACAGGTGGAAATAATATCTGAATTCCATTGTAATCGTCTACCATTCTGTGCACTGTTCCTCGGGATCTTTGCTGGAAAATCCAGGCCGTCTCTCCTGCTCACCTTAGGTTTGCTGCCCCCGATTGCACCAGGCCTGATGGAGCCAGTTTCCTGGTACCTGCACAGAATTTTGGATACACAGCCGTGGGACACTCGTAGCTGGCGGGAGATGACGCACGGTCGGATGCCGTGGTGAGCCATCTCCACGATCTTGTGACGGATGTGATTGGGTAGGGGTCGGCCGTTTATGAAAACTCCTCCAAGTTGGTTTACTCTGCCCTGCCCTAACGGCGTGGAAACTGTATGTAAAATTTAAAATATGGTTAGCATTTTAACATTACCATAAAAACAATGAAATCAACTAACGGCTTTGCAATGTAATCAACAAACGGCTTCACAACTGCGTGACATCTAATGCATTTTAAAAGTTTAAGGATTATTTTCCAAAGGCAAATATAGCAAAAGAAAAAAATCGCACTGGACATCAAACTTTGGTTTTATTTAACAATACAATTTTAATGATAGTTTTTGTGACAAAATTTGGGTGCGAGTCACAAAAACTAAAATATAAACGAGTCGACTCAATGACAAAATATGTATTCCACGCATGCCTTAGGCGGGCACAAAGACGCAGTTAATATAGACAAATAAAACATTTCAGATAATAGCTGTGATTTAAAGGAAAACGGTAGAATTAAAAACACGCAAATAGAAAAAAATGCTTAATAATAGCAACATGATTATTGTACCGTTATTTTGACACAAGTATCTAATAAGCACAGATAGTTCTTTAAAGCACTTCAGAACTTTTTTCACTAAGACAAGAACGCTAAAAATGTAAACATCTGTTTATGCAGTTATTTCATACAGAGCGGTGTGGCAGATGCGCTGCACATGTTTGCAAGCTTCAGGCACCAGAAAAAGCGGTGGACATCTGCGCGCGTGCTATGAAATACATTTCTTACAGATATAAATGCTTCTACTGGCAAATATCTGTTTATTTTATCGAGATGTCAGTTTTTTTCAGTTTTACCCACTACTTTAAACGCAAACAGCAAAACTGAGGAACTTTAGCCCGTTGCTTAAAACACAGCTAGAAATACCAGTGGAAATTTAAGCATGTCTACAACTTTTGAGCCGATATTATTCACTTATTATTAAATAATGTACCTTCCAGTGGGAAGCCGCTCCGTGGATAGTTCTGGGCAAGCGTGGGGCGCATCATCCTTGGTACAGCACCCGCTAATGCTGTCATGTCTCCACGCACCCCTGTTCACTTCAGCCCCCAACCCTTTCTTGCAGGAGGGAGAAATGTAAAGTTGTGTAAGTTAGAGGGGCAACGTAAGTGCTGTCCTGTAATCCAATACGTGGATATATGGCTTTGATTGAGCAAAAAGGCACTTCCTGGTCCCGGTAAATGAAGTAATATTCCGCTTCAAAAGGAAAATACGCAAAGTTATCACAGAAAGAAGGTTCAACGTATTAAAATGAGTTCTATTCAGTGCGAGTTTTCCGAGACCTGTGCGTAATATCTGACGTGGTGAGATGTGGCGTCAGATAAACTTCAGTGTGGAAGTAGTTGTTGATACAGTTAAAGTGAGAGCGGCGATGGATGATATGGGAACATTTATTAGCTGCTGCACCCCTTGTTCCATCGGCGCTTTGGACCCTGTGATTGGCTTACAACAGGAATGTCCCGGTTCCCGAAAGTGAGCAACGATTGGCTGGTAACAGGAAACTTTCTTTTCCTGTTAAAGGTTTCAGTTGAAGGCTGACAGTGGGTGCATAGAGGTGGGATAATGTATGGGAATTATTACAGTGACTTATCTGGTTTATTAATAATTGATCATGACCAATCCATGATGGTGAAAGTGGCTAATGGCTAATCCCCATCGATGTTAAATAATCAATGTTGCTTTGAAACTTTTAAGAACAACCTTCGGGTGTGTAGGTGGGCACAACATCGGGAGTATGGTAGCGTTTAACACTGATAACCTGTTGAGTCGTTGACCCTCAGCGACTAACCTACACTGTGAACAATATTTAGATTATTTTGATTTGGAGTTATTGCTTCACTGTTCCCCCTACTCCAATCCACTCCAATGAGAACCTCTGTCTGTTTCAAGGCATTTATAGACCAATGGTGGGTAGATTGCACTGCATCAACTAAGATAAACGTTGCGTTTGACTAAGGGTCGCAGCAGGGTATGACGCCAGGAGTGCAGTAAACGACCGTCTACAGAGTGAAGAAGCAATTGTGAGATTGTGAGGACTCGTTATTTATTGGTTTCGTAATGCCACAAACTCTCTCTCTCTCTCTCTCTCTCTCTCTCTCTCTCTCTCTCTCTCTCTCTCTCCTGCCATTGCCCTCCCTCCCTTTTAAAGTTGGGTTGCAACGTCCATTGAGGAGCCTCCGTCAGTCAAAGAGCCTAGCGCATTTAGCATCCCCCAATCAATCAAAGCGAAAGGATCACTCCCCTACTAGCCAACGAATTCAAGCAAAACAAAGACTTTCTTCCCTCCGCATTCCACCAAAAGGTCTCTCCTCAGGTCCTATATATACTCCACAGCACATTGTCATTCTTATTTGGGTTGTTTGTCTACGAAATATCCTGATCAACCAAAAAGAGAGCAAACAGTTTTATCCGTAAGCACACAGAGCTCGCATGAGCTTAAACGTGTACACAAGTGAATTTTCTTGTACTAGTGTGCAAGGGCATGCGCTAAGTTGTTTACATCACTGTAGGACTCCGACACTTCTGTTTGCTTACATCAGCGGAGAAGAGCATGAATTTGAATGTAAGTGTGCAGAAGATTACGTGGGTAAGAGAAGCAAATTCAGGAAATAGCGTGGCCTTATCACTTGATCAAAAGTATGCGTTTTCCTGTTTTATTCAAATGGTTAAGTCCCCAAAGTAAAGATTCGACCATGGGAGCAGATACATACACTTCGCTAAGAAAAACGCTACTCTCTGTCATAACACAAATCAAATAAAAATAAAATTAGCTTGTTTTTTATGAACAACATAAAACTGGCCGTTCATTTTCTATCTTCTATCAATGACTAAGTTATTGATTAATACGATGCAAAGGCACTTAAAAGTGTTATAATGTTAATGAAAGTCGTTTATTATTGGTTATGATAAAATATATAGAAAAACATTTCTTTTTAGAGTCCCTCGTAATTCTTAGGACAGTACAGTGACGTCCATCAGGGCCCCTATTTTCGTTTTCTCAGTAGTATTACATTATTTTGTTATCACATATAGTGCAGTGTGTGATATTGCTGCAACAGCAGAAATTATTTTGTTGTTTTTTAGTCTGGAATAACTACTATTGGTGGAGATAACCGAAGGTTAAAAACTTTTTGAAAGATTAAAAACAATTTGATGCAAACGTCCAATAGATTATTGGGTGATACAACTATGGGATGCACTAAACGGCGCAAACGGAGAGCGTCCTGACTCGCTGAGCTCCTCCAAACCAGGTGTGCTGTAACTGGACAATTCACAGCACGACAAAAACTGGCAATGAATTCCGCTTTCACATGACAGCAATGAGTTTGCTTGGGGTGTTGAGGAGTACAACTGCTATTACTACTACTACTACTAATAATAATAATAATAATAATAATAATAATAATGCACTAAGCGAGTATGTTAACTTTTCGTGAAAGTTAATTTAAGATATTCTGGAGTAAATAGTGACTGTTACATCGTACTTTTACAGTACTTTTACAGCGAAAAGCAGCAAAGATCTGCTAGAGCCTGACGAAAACCCATCCAGTTGTAGTGCGACTCCTCTATCATCTGTGCTGCAGTAAGAGGATGTGAGGATTTACAGGCCTTCATCAGCGCAGATTAAACGGCCACCGCCAACATAGGGGTCAATTAACATTCGTCTATATGTAGATGCTAATAAAGGTATAGCCAAAATCTTGACTTTGTGGTCGAACACAGGAGCAATGGGAGATCACAAGAGGAACTGACATCGTCTCACCTGTAAGTCAGATAAATGTTTAATTGAATGCATCTTTAAAATTAACCCTGTTTGCTTCCCACAGAGGGGCGACTGGCGATCGTGCAGAATTAATGAACATGAGGCCGGCATAACAATGATTTTGGCTAATGTTAAGCATAAACTTTATGCTAATTGAATGCGGCCTGACCATGATCTTAATACGGTCCATTGACTAATTGGCTGTGATCTAGACATATATTTGGAGACTATACCTTGCATATTGCAATAGTTCGATTCAAGGTGATATCCATGCTAATACAATCCACTGATTTCATATGAATTGCAATGTCCAATCTCATTCAATGCAGCATTCACAATGAAATCAACTTGCTAGCAAACACTCGTATTTATAAATAAGATATTTACGTTTATCGATAATACCTTTTCTCTCAAATAATAAAAAAGGTGAAAGCTGATCCACTTGTAAGTTTCAGTCTTACTATTGTACTTGTACAGAACGTTATGGTCTGTATGGTGTAGGCTTGACCCAAAAGTGGAACTTCGGTTAAAAATATGTGGTAGCGATGAAAAGAAAGAAATAGAGGAGCAACGGTTATCTATTTACCCAGAAGGAGAGACACTTGATAGAAATAAGGAGTTATATGTTTTGTGAGTTTCTTTTCAATTCAAGTTCGATATACGTATTGCAATATGTGAAAACTGTTTTAATAGTACAACATTTGGTCCACAGTAAAAACAAATACATTGAATAAGAAAGTTGTATTTATGTTTATTTATCTGTTTGAACTAAATAACAAGCGCCATAACACCAATCAATGTATCGTGCATCAGATAAGGCTATTACCATTACCTTTCACAGACAAAGTATGAAAAATATACGAATTGATACATTGTTTTCCAGGGTTTCTTATTTTTTTCATTAGCGTCACTCAACCGAGTCGCTTAGATAAGATCAAATAAACAGTTTCTTTATATATGACAAAATTATTGATTTATGGGTTATTAATTGAAAACTTTGAAATTCTATATTGCTACAAACAAAAGATAGGAAAAAAGTCATAATAAAAAGCTAGGTTCCCTTAAAGGGACACGATCCCCGTGTCAAATCCATTAGTGAAGCTGGAATTCGCAGTCAGAATGTTTTCCTAGTGAGCAAAAAAAAATCTCATCATAAATAAAGACTGAAACATAATTTGTCGATTTAAAAGTACGTGCGCGCTGTATTGTATTTTGAACATAAAAACGAGGTTAGAAAGTATGGGTAATAAATGAAAGGGCTGGAAACGTGTTTTTATCATAATCATGGTATTTGTGTCTGTAGGTTAGGGGCTTAGAAAGCATTTGAAAGGTGGTGAGGAAAGCCTTTACGGAGATTTAAAAAAAAAAAAAAAAAATACAATAAGATATACCATCAGAAAACATGTGTGTGTGTGTGTGTGTGGGGGGGAAGGTGTATACTCCCAATCTACAATGTACAGTGGTTCCTACTTCCTTTATGTTCAACTACCGATCATTCTGTATATTACTTTAACTGCTCATTAGCTTATTATCTTATAAAAATTATAACCGGTTGGCAGACTTTTACCGAGCAGTAACAACATCGATTTCAGTGTTGACGTCTATTTAAATCGCTCTTTGCAACAAGTGTGGTACTCAGTAGTAGCTGAAGACATTTTGATTATTTGATTTGCTTGCAAGCAAAGACTCGTTTTAAGTTCAAAGTAGTAATGTTCGACTGATATTCATCAACTCAATTTCTGTACATCCTCCGTACATTTTAGCCCGTTAACAGAAATTCGCTTTTCAGAATATATACTCCGTTAACGGGGAAAAATGTAAGGGAGTTCCAAATGGGAAATTAACATCTTTTGGCAAGTTTCAAATTCAGCTCAGGTAACAATTTTTAAACGATTTAGAGTGCTGTGAACATTTCTCTTTTGTAAATGAGTATTTACGGAATAGTGCGCATTTAATTTGTCGGGTGTGCTAAATGTGGCAATCACAAATTGCATGACGTCGTTGAACTTGAAAGAATACCTTCAGAAGAATATTTTTAGAGTATAAGTACTGCTCTGACACATCGAGTTCTTTGCATTTCAGAATAATCAACGGACATAAGAGATTCAGATGAGAGTACTTCCATGAAATCACTGAAGTGATTTCTGTAGTGTATGTCAGCACTCTTTATAATACATCCGATTATGATACATTTTTCATAAATAAGACGTTATTTCTTCAGAATTACAAACAATAAATAAATTTAACTCAATGGATGAGTATAACTATGTCCAGTGCAGAAAAAGATCTTTTCATTCTTCATGACTCATTATAGGAATGTACGGCCTACAAGCTCGGACTTTTGATAAAATGCAAAAAAATAAAAATTAAAAAAATAAATAAATAAATAACAACGATAATAGTAGTAATAGTCGTAAAAACAAAGGTTATCACCTCACAATTTAGACAGCCTCAGGTGACTGATCGGCCCACACACGAATATTAATCTGAATGAATGCCGTTGTTTAAATATATTTTTGACTGAGCATGGGTTCGATCCATTTTTTTCTTAACATTCTAAATATAAAACGTTCAAATTCCACAAAATAAATCCTACATCTGATTCTTCCTGTGTAGTTTGAAAGGTCTGGTGGTATTTGTAGTGCAGTATGTTTCAGAACTGTTGGAATACGCTAGGTTAAGGCAGTTTTTTTTTTTTTTTTTGGGGGCATGTTTCCAGCTCCCTTGGTATTTGTTATCCAGATATCCCAGGCTGCTCTGATTATCAACATGGGCCAAGATTATTGGCCCTAAAATGAACCTGGACCCCTATGGGTTGGGGCCTCTCTGCTGAACCCTCAGGTGAATCTCCAGCAGTGCTCCTTTCTGGGGGGAGGTGGCAGATCTCCAACGGGTTACACATTAACCAATCAGAGGGGGCAAATGACCGAGGTGCCCTGCTTTTTTTTTTTGTTTTTTTCCACAAGGTAAATGTACCTCAAGGCATCTGAACCCTTCATTATGGTGTGCTGGAGCGACTACAAGCACAACCAGTCAGCCCCTAACACCATACAATCCATCCCCACATTCAGCTTTTATATGCCAGCGATATTGCTTATCCCAAATGTATTTCCTGCTTATCATAACTATGTTTTATGCATCATAAAACTCTCTTTCAAATGTACATGTGAGATATGTCAGTGGGTTGCCCCTAGATGTCTGTATAATGTTTGATTGTGTAATGGCTGACCATTAAATGACCATGCTTAGCAGCCTGCCCTACAGAGAAATTCTGGAACCAGACCAGCAAGAAAACTCCACCCACTGTCCAAAACCCAGCTCATTCTGCTCCAATAACCTGCTTCAGTCCACCTTCATAACCAGATCCAGACCTACGTACCAATATTATCCATGATTTCTATTAAACCAAATGTACTACAAGCATTTAGCATTTTACAGTAAGATCTCGGCATCTGTGCACGGCCATGTGTAGCCTTACTCCAGAATCAGGTGAAATGTGAAGGTTGCTATTGGTTATTCAGGGGGGTCAAAATGAGGTAGCAGTGTAATATGATAGTTTTGGGGACTGTAAGAGATTTTAGGATCAATCCCCATTATATTTAACCTTCCTATGAAATTTATCGAATGCATTGTATGTATAATTTCAAAATGTATGCAGTGCAAGTCTCTAGACAAATACCCCTCAACCCTACATGTAAACTTATGAAGATGAGACTGTACAACACAGGACCTGTGCAGTAAGAGATAAGAGGTTCTGGCCTTGAGACTTTTTAGAGACCTCATATGGTTCCCATAGGGGCTGTGGTCTTCATTTTCCTTAAATATTCATAATCAGATTCTTTATCTTTTGTTAAACGATGTTAAAAAATAAAGCAATTACAGGAGCTCATAGTGAAGCAATTCTTATTCAGATATAATATCTCCAAATCTTCAGTGACTGACTTCAATCTGTACCAGAGTTAATATCCAATATGCCACTATTCACTTCTTGCCCCATGGTTAACAGCTGTTGTCACTAAATCTCAATGGCTGTTGCTGGACTTCAAAACAAATGTTTTGAAAAAGCCACACCATGCCATGAGTTTTCTAGCTTTTAGAGTGCTGAATTTTGTAGATTTTTGTCATTATCCATTAAGTAAAATAAGTAGAAATAAAACAAAATATTTCGAAGAATGAAAATGCTACACATCACATTGTAAAGCATTTAACAAAATCGAATTAGCAAATGAAACATTTACCGTGCTTTTACCAACATTTAATATCCACCAGAGGGCAGTCTATTGCTTTTGGTTCTCATTGGAGGAAAGATACCCCGGCCTACAACATACATTAGATGTTACGTACAATTTAAAACCATGTTAACAATGCATTGCCTCTTTGTTACATGGTGGCATTCTTCTACAGCATGAACAGGAGAGTTGAGAATTCCCCATCACTACGAATTCTGTGCAATTACATCACTTCAAAGCATCTTGTATAGTACAACCAAATGCCGGACCATGAACTGAAGTAAGCGAAATTGAAATATCTTCAAGTATTTTTTTCTTTATTATTCAATTTTGTTTATGCATGTAAACATCACATACTTTTTACAGCTTAATTTGCAATTACATTTTGCACCCTCACAGCAAAGCTTTGAAAAGGGAATATTCTTGTCCATAGAATTAGCATAAGGAACATTACATCATGTGAAGTATATGTTGCTTAAATTGAAAGTGGAAACCTTTGTTTGTCTGACAAAAACGATGTGCACGGGGGCAGTCAAGTGCTTGCTGTGGTAACGCCAAGAAGAGTTAGGTGCACTCAAAAGCCATGTGTAAAGCAGGTACAACCGACTACTGCATTCACCTGTGAATGACAGATTATTTAAAAGAGTAATCTTAACAGAAAGATTAAGTCCTGAGTGGAATATACTCATAGATTGAAAACGTATTCAAAGGTACAAAGCAACTCGTATTTGAGTTTGTCTTGGTTTTCGTCGATCAGGCTGACTGTCGTCAAAGGTACAAAGTTTAGACATCGTGAATGAATACTTAGATCAATAGTGCGAAAATGCCACACAGCAAATCCGAATTTTTTAAATGCTTGGTGTCGTGGGGAAAAGTGTGTAGGTGTTAAATATCCAGTGTTAATTTAATAACATGTAAGCATAACTTTAGTTTAAATCACACTGGACCAAGAGTTAAATTTGGGTGTTATACATTTTTTTGACACCTCTTGGTGAGTCCCGCATGCACACCAAAATTGTGTTGATTTTGACACAGTGTTCATTCTGCTATTTGGGATTTGCTGTGTACAAATTCTCTGGCAGTAGTATATAGTACTATACAGTAGTAGTCTGTGGTATACTCATGTGTTTGGATTGGGCTATTGGATAAGATTTTTGGAAGAATTAAGATTTGATTAAAAGCTATAACATCCACTGGTGCCAAAGTTCTTCTGCTCTTCGTTTGCGATTATGTTCAATGCAGCGCAAGAACATAAGCCACCAACAGGGGGCAGGTTGTATATACCGGCTCCGCGTTAACAGCCTCTATCTGACCTGCCTCACGAACTTAATACATCAAATGCTTATCTTCCGAAAAACTTGTCTAAGAGGAAACTGCGTTTGCTACGAACAGACTGCAAAACAGCGAGACTGAAGTGTTTCATTAGAAAATAACAACACTTAATGCTTCTTCTTGAAAACGAAACAGATGACTCGCGCGATATTTGTCATAACCAGGCTCTCCCCAGGGGAGATCCCAGACCTGCAATAAATACATTATTTTTGACCTAACATATTCATTGAAGCTTTAAAATGCAAACTACTAAATGTCTGCCCAATACAAACGCACGCAGTAATATCGTACATTGAACACGGATATAATAATTGCAGTACTGGATGTGAAATTTTTATGTTGACAATACACTAACAAGGACAAATACTGATTTTATTTGCATGTGTTCTTAGTTATTTATCGTGGGAGAATATCAAAATTCACACACTGCAAATCACACAATACATACATCTACTGATCATATTTGAAACACATATAAAATTAGCTATTTCGCCTTCAAATCCTTGATAGAGATGTTTTACCAAATGGCATGTGATCCTTTTAAAGGTCTCTTCCAAGTTGGATGATTGAATGACGTTTCGATGTGATACCGGGTACCCCCATCGTTTTGCACGGTTAAAGGGAATAGGAATGTGGGGACCGCAAAACATACGCAGAAAATGGCCATTAGGCGTTCCGTCTGCTGGAGTTCGCGGTGGATGAGCGGCTGGTCTCATGCTCGGGTCTGTATTTCAGCCAGCATATCAGCCACGTGACAACTACCGAAAACATGGCTAAGATGCTAGCTACCGACAGACAAATAGGGCCCGCCGGTGAGGGGGGGCTGTTGTGATTTTGGACAAAGATAAGGCCCATGAAGAGTAGGACCAACATGGACAGGAAGGAGAAAATCACGCAGACGCAGCCCGTGGTCAGAGCGACACGCTTGCAGCTTTGGCAGCTCTCGTAACGCACCGAATCTTGTGAGACTGTCGTGGCGGTGGACACGGTGGTGGAGGGGGTTGCCTGGCTCAGACTCGCTCCGGCCGCTTCTTCGCGCCGGAGGGCGATAAGAGCGGGGTGTAGCGGTGGTGGGTAAGGGGGTAAGCTATCCTGAGGAAGAGGGTCCGAGTCGATATAGAGAGGGAACGCCTCTGTCACTTTCGTATTGTTAGGCAGGTTTTGTATCCGGTAGTCCGGAACTGGAGTCTTGTGGCGACACACAGGACAGCTGATGCGCCATGGTCGGTCCTCGCGAAGGTGGAGAGTGTGCAAACACTCCTCGCAGAACGTGTGCAAGCATTCCAGAATTTTTGGTGCGCGGCGGTCAAGGTCAAAATAATTATAGCATATTTTGCATTCATACTCCTCGTATGGAAAAAGCGTTGCACCCTGCGTCTCAGTTCCGCTAGCTGCTAAATTAGCCTCTGCCATGTCATCTTTCTCTGTTCACATGCTCACACAAAAGACCTTCCACTTGGGCGATGACGGTGTATTCTGTGTGTTCCCTGAATGCGCCATCCTCCGTTTGTTTACATTTTATATTATTGTTATATTTTCAAATCCGAGTCCTGTGTTAAATACACAGCCGATTGTCTCATTCGCTTCATTGATCCTCCCGTTAAATAAACGGTACCGTTTTTATGCTCCAGGATGGAAAGCTGATGATGTAATGCTGGTTGTTTCAATGTGAGGGTTTATCCGCCTGTGAGTGGATCTTGAAGATTGCCTGCCGAGAGGAACAGAGACGCACCAGTCTGTACATGGCTCCTATTCCAGCGGCTCCGCCGACCCCCTCGGGTTGCGCGAGCACCCCGTTTACAAAGTGCGGGGGGAGACAGACAAATGAGTGGAAAATATTAAAATCATAAGGTCCCTCTCGCGACGTCATAAACATATTAAAGTGCAGCACAACAATAAGGTCAGATACGGGTTTCCGAGAAAGCTCAGCGGTAAACCATATACATCTTCTTAACTTTGCCCTCAACGTAACTTCACTGAAATAATGGTTTGATTTCTAGGTGGGACACCTAGCAACATTCTTAACCGCAAGAACTTCAATAAATATAATTTACCAATACATCACACCATAAAAAGATTAAGCCCATTGCTTTCGTACTTCCAAACAAAATGTGTTCCAATGCAATCATAAAACCAACTATTACCCACTTTATTATAAACAGAGTAAATTACAAACACAGTTAACATTCATACAAATAGTGAACACACTGATTATCTTAAATGGTGAAAGTCTGTACCAGTATGTATTCAATTTTCATTTGAAATTCTGGTCTTTTACATGCAGAAGTGAGTCGTCAAAAACTATATTCAAATATAAGTACTGTTACTTTGAATAAAAATGACTCTTGTTTGAGTAAAAGTGGTTCTTCAACTAATAACTTAAGTCTAGAAAACTAATCCAGTGCCATGTTATTCAGATAATCTGGTTTACTGTCTGATCAATCAAAATAACTGTCATATAACTAGAAAAACAGCTTGAGCTTCAATTTTAACTTTAACCATAAAATGTCTGATGAAATTACAGAAAATTTGACAATTATTTTCCAAAGCACTCATATTTGATCAAAATAATACAAATAAATATAGCATAATACATTTTCTGACAAATAATACAATTAACTTTAGTCACAGGCTGAAGACTAAGATTATAGTACCCTATGTTCTAATCTGCACATTTTGTGAATAATATTCCGTAAAATATTCACAAGAATAATGACATCATTCCATGCATGACTTTTCACATGCTAGCATCATATCCCTATTACAATAACCTGAATAAACTCAAATTCTAAAAATGAGAAATCTGAGTAGTGTGCCTGGGTTATTCCCATAGACTGATATGTGTAAAATAGGTAAGTAAATGTAAAAAAAATGTTAATATCTGTCCTGACTGCTGTTGTTTTTCATGGTCTGCACAAATTCTCTTCATTGACTAACAAGTAGGCTACTAAGAAGTCATCTTGAAGTGTAAAAAACTGGCTAACAGCAGTCACTTAGCCCATTGGTCAGTTGTTATACATAACTTTTGCAGCTTTGTTAATTCAGCAACAGACAGCAAATAAAGACCTCAGCTCAACACAAACCACAGACACAGACCACAAACAGCACAAACCATAAAAAAGGTTTAGACAGAATATAATGTTTACCAGGGTACTCAAAAAGAATTATGAAAAATGCATATACCATCTCCCTTCCTTGAGTCAGAACCTGTTATTAGAACCACCATAATGGTCACGTGACCATTTTCATTTTTCTGATATATTTAAAATAAAAGCCATGTGTACAAACCAGGCACACTTCCCCTAAAATGTGTACTGTATTACCTCACAACATTAGAATGTTCTATTACAAAAGACAATAAAATCAATGGCCAGTTACTACTTCAGACAAATTATGATTTCAGGTAAGCAGCTTTCAGAATGGCAAAATTCTCTTGTGGTTCTTGCAATAAATATAGGCTTGCACATCCTGGGTATTACTTATTTAATTAATTACTAACATTAAATAAGTGATACCCCAAAAGCTGGTAGCTACATAACGCTTCACAGTCCTTCACACTGTCTGACTACATACGAGCATTGGTTTGAAGCACCATTTTCATCATGTTTTTGCTATTGGTTTGGTTGATAAAGCAGGCAGCGAATTAAATCTCCAGAAGAGGACGACGGCAGTGGGGACTTGCTCATTGGTTTATGGTAAAATTTGTGACTTGATTGAGTTTGGTTAGTAATTTGATTGACAGTCGGAATTTAACACAATGTTAGATTAAAGCCAAAAAAGTAACGAAGAGGGTGAAAAATGTAACCAAATAAATGAAATTCTTTACAAATACACTCATATAAGGTTGAAAAGTATGATCTCCAAAAGATACATGGAAAAGTAACAATTATTCCAAAGATTACTTTATTAGAGTGCCATCGAAAAGTATTCACCCCTTCTTCATTTCCTCTTTCATTGAATGTTTTTCTCCCTGGAAAATATGACCAAATAAAATATTATATTAGACAAGGGAAACCCAAACAAACACAAAACACAGTTTTTACATCATTATTTGATTCTTTCAATAGAGAAACCCGTTTAGTTAAAAAATAAAAAACAAATAAATTGAACCTTACCATCAAAAAGAAGTAGTCATCTTAAAGACCATACAGGCACAACATGCCATGATCAAAGGAGATCGCTGTACAACTGAGTAAAAAAGATGTTGAGATACATCAGTCTGGAAAGGGTTAAAAATCCAAGGTTCTATTGCAGCGAGCCACAGTGTGTGCCATTATCTCCAAATGGAGAAGATTTGGAACAGTAGCGAATCGTCGAATCGTCTCAGAAGTGGCTGACTTGTCAAAATGTCTGCCATGGCATTCCACCACCTCATCCAGGAAGTCTCTAAAAGCCCCCAGAAAGACTTGCAAAGAACTGCAGGCCTCTCTACCATCAGCTAAGGTCAGTGTCCATGACTCTACAATAAGAAAAACACTGGGAAAAATGTGGCCTCATGGAGGAGTGACAAGGCGGAAACCACTGCTCTCCGAGAAAAATGTAAAAGCTCGCCTCACATTTGCTAAAAAGCACCTGGATGATGCTCAGGTCTTCTGGGATATTACTCAGAGTCAAAGGTCAGCTGAGTCAAAGGGGCAACTTTTTAGAGTGCGCAAGTCCTCCTTTCTCTGGCATGTAGCAAATACAGAATTCCACTGTAAGAATGCAATCCCCACGTTGAAGGAACCATGAATTCTGATATGTACCAGAGGATTCTTAAGGAGAACGTTGGAACATCTGTGCGTAAGCTGAAGCAGAAGCGCAACTGGGTGACGCAGTGGGACAATGATCCTAAGCATTCAAGCAAGACCACATCTAAATGGCTTTAAAGAAGCTAAATTGAAGTGTTGGAGTAACCTATTCAAAGTCCTGGCCTGAACCTAACAGAGATGCCGTGGCAGTACCTCAAAAGAGCAGTTCATGCTTGAAGACCTACAAATTTGTCAGAGTTATAAAGCAGTTCTGCTTTAAAGAGCGGGCCGAGATTCCTCTTCCTCAAATTACAGGAGACATTTGATTGCGGTTTTTGCAGCCGCAAAGGGTGGTCCAATCGGATATTTAGTTTTAGGGGGCAATCACTTTTCTAAAGGGGCAATATTGGTAATTGTTGACTATATGTATTGAGTGAATGAAATAATTTTGTAAAAAAAAAAAAATGCTTGGGTTTCCCATGTCTAATATTATCATTTTATTGAATTTTGTGACACCATTCAATATATGCAAATAAAAATATGCAATAAAACAGGAAATCAAGAAGGGGGTAGAAACGTTTCTAATGGCACTGTAAATGTTATGTAGGTCTGACTTGTTCCTACCCACCTCTCTGTACATGGTACTCTGACTGTTAAGGGAACCACACATAGACTGGTGAACTTTGCACTCATATCCAAGCACAATTGAGGTATGCCAGCCAAATTGTATTTACATACCTCAAAGAAAACAGGGGGACTATTGAGTCAGTGAAAAAAGAAGTAGAACCAAAGTAATTAATGACACCAATAATATAATCTACAAACCTTACAAATTGTGAAAATATTCAAGAAAATTTAAGTTTTGATGCAACATTTATTTTATTTTCATTTATCCCTTCCTTTTTGAAGAAACACAAAATTCATTGTTATTTATTAAAACATGATTTAAGAAGTACAAAAACACAGGCTTGCTCCCAACTCAGTCTGATTTTCAGTGAGGCTGTGTCCTGAGATATGATTATTATATTTTTAATTTTCTCTAAACTGTTCACTGCAAGGCTCACAGCGAAGTGTGTAAAATGGGTAAAATACACAGGGCACAATATCAGGACTGAAAACCCAGTGTGGTATGTATGATTTGTGAAAATTGTTCACAATTTAATCATTACTTTAGTTCAGACATAATAAGCACATGCACATTCTGTTAATGGCTAAATAGGACACAGGCAAATCAACAGGATACTCTTCTTGGGTAACATTTCAGCTGAGTTTAACTAAAAAGATAGCCAGGAAGGAAATACCTGGTGGTGTATTTCATAGGCAACCTTTGTACCATTGTATTTGAGCAAAACTCTTCAGCATCTATTTGCAGTCAGAATCCATCATTCAACACAGAAAAGAGGAAGTGGTCGTAGCAAAAATAAATCCTCTGCGATAATGTCACACTTGTGTCCACAACTGAAAGCTCAGCACTGATGTTGTGGGGTGGAGTTTTTTTTATCACAACGTGGATAACACAGAGGTGATTTCCGCTCAAACTGACGTAGGGTATTCCCATATGTGCGTGTTCGGCGGGCGTTATGACAGCGCGGTAGTCACATCTCACACCTGTCTGAGACCGCACCTGCAAATGCACTTCCACTTGCCTGAAATGCAAGCAGAGAGGAAGAAACTGTAACATTGTCGCGTGCCGCGGAGTGAGAACACACGCGCTTCATATAATAAATGAAAGCCACCATGTTGAAATTCATTATGTACCTGCAAGATTCGGAGCTGGTCGCCAGCTTTCAAAGGAAATGTGGTCTGTTTGCAATCGAGATTGAGCATCAATGTTCCGACGAGACGAAGTTGGTCAGGGACATCAAAAACCCGCCTGACGACCGACTGACTGCAAAGCAGCGTGGAAATGGGAATCTGAAGGAGCAACTGATTGGATCAGAAACCCACGACAGCAATTCAAACTACAAATATGAGACAACCGGACACAACGTTGACGTGAGTACACTCCAACGACTGATTAATGTAAAATGGTATTTGTTTGTAAATGTTAACCAATCTCTTGAAGCTACCTGTTCAGGTCTAACCTGAACCTTAGATAAAAAACTTTTCAACTGGCTTTTCCTGTCTCTCAGGAAAAGGCAGAGAACAGATAGCAAATTTGTTCTTCCTTACATTTTGTATTTTAGATATCACAAACCTGTATATAAAAAGGAGTGGTACTGGACAGGTTTTTGGGTGTGGAGTCAATCAACAGGCCCTGGAAACAAATGTAAGTCTCAACTAAGATGCAAAGGAAAAAAACCGGGGTACTAATCTGTTTCACATAAGAGTGGTGTAATATTGCACAGGGTTTGTCCACACATGTAGACCAGTACCGTAGTCCAGGCTTTGTGGATCATTGGCTTCATGCTCTGCTGCATGCAGATGGTTTAGCTTAGAACCCATGCTTATGCCCTTGGTGTTCCAGATGGAGGCTTCAGGAAATGACAGCATCCAGTTTTGATATTAAGGCTGTCGTTTGTCATCAAAAATCTCTGCGTGACCTGACTTTGCCATACGGGAATCTTTTCTTTGTCAATTTACACTTGCAAAATATAAGCTAACCATTGAAATTAGATCCCTTGTGTAAGGGAGGAATAACAGGCATGTATAATAATAGGAAACTCTATGCAAATACCAGCACAGACCAGGAAGGGGTTGCCAGTGTGCCAATTCATATAGATGACACTGCTCTGGTAACTCAATCCCGAATGAGAGTGAGAGCGTTGTTGACCACACTACTCAGGTGGAGCCGCGTCATTCATTTTATTCCACAAAACCCGGTCTTTTACAGTGGAACTACAGTGTAAATCTGACAAAAATTGTGACAGTAAAAAGATCTTGCTTTCAATCACAGTCAAAATGTTAAACGTAATTAGCTAAAACTTCAGCGTGTAATTGTTACACCTGAGTAACCGCAATCTTTACTCAGCTGGAGCTGCAGCCTGGCCTGGCTGACAGTGAGCAGTTCGTGAGAGAAACCAAGTAAGTCTGAGTATTCTGAAACTCACAAGGCAAGGCTGTAGACAAGAAGTCAACATTTGGGGTGGGGGGCAAAGCTTCTAGGGGTCTGTGCCCCCCCCCCCCAAAAAAAAAGAGTTAAAAAAAAAAAAATCCTGCCATTCAAAAATATTTAAAAATTCACTAACACATGGGATGAACATTTTTTTTTTTACAATAATGTCTAATACTATATTGTATTAAATTGCTTTTTTTTTTTTTTTTTTTTTTTTTTTTTCATTTTATGTAATGGCATTTTATGTAATGGCAGAGATTAAGGATTAATAAAGTACAACCATAATCATATAAACAGAAATCTATGCACTGTTATATGAGGACAAGTCCAGATATTGTGGCCAAATTGTGGGCATATGTATATATATATATATTTATTTTTTTTTTTACATATTCATAAGTAAACTTGGGTGGACAATAGGGGCATTTCTATGTCACTGCCACCCTTCCTCTTACTCATGGTGACACTCACTGTGAATGAAAGCTGACTGTCATAAAACAGATTGCACTGTAATAAAACAAATATTGTACAAGTAATATTATTTATCATGAGCAAGTGCAGGTTGCGTATCCCTTATCCTGAATGCCTGGGACCAGAAGTGTTTCAGAGTTTGGATTTTTTGGATTTGGGAATACAGTATTCGCACATAGCGAATGTGTGCGAAAGTATGCGCTGCAAACCGTCTGTCGTGTCAGCGCTCAAAAAGTTTTGGATCTTGAATTTTCGGTTTAGGGACACTCAACCTGTACAGCTATACAGTATACTATACGAATATGCAATAAATAAAAGCTACTGCTGTCTACATAAAGTGCACATGCAGTGCAACATAAATGATTGACACTTCACTCAGACTTCATGTGGTCTTTCTGACAAATATAGCATAATAAAGACATAAATGTTAGTTGAATACACCTGTGAGAACCATTGTTGGTTGGTTGGTGAATGTGTGGTTAATTAACTCTCCAGGTAATTTAGCTATGAGAGCTAATGTTAGTGATGGTTGATTGATTAGCACTCGCAAATCAGCCCGTTTTCACCAAAACATTTGTTTCCACTTCATGCAATTACTGATACTTAGCAAAATATTATTAAATTCCATAATTACAGTTCAATCGCAAAATGACGAATTGACGTTGATGTTAAAACTGTCACAATCGACAGTGATATAGCCTACGTAACACTCATATTACACTCTAGTTTTCCACTGTTTAGCACATTTGAAAGTAATGAAATGGAGAGAGAGTACAGTGTTCGACATTGATTGTACCTTTTTGAGCATAATATATATTGTAATTACAGCCATGCCATGAGGAACATCAAAAACCATTCAGAGGTTCAAATAGCAGGGCTGCTATCTGTATGCAGAAGGGACAAGTTGTGTAACATGGTGTAATTAGGCATAACGATTATAAAATGTTTGCTGTAGCGATGTTGCCTTATGGAGACTCTGTACCTGCAAACCTTGGTCTTTATTTGTAGCAGGTTTGACAGTGTTCCTGTGAGCTGTCTGTCTGTGTGTTAATGTAACAGTTCCTGGTCAGATTTACAGTGATACTAATGAGCCATCTTCCCCTGTAGGGTGCGTACTGGCCTCGGTACCAGGTGAGGAATATGCTCTTCTATTATCTTTTCCTGCTGTCGGCTGGCCTGGGACAGGAAGTGTTCTACATCACCTTCCTTCCGTGCATCCACTGGAACCTCGACCCCTTCCTGTGTCGCCGGTTAGTCAACATGTGGACTGTGAGTGTCTCCATCGACTCAATCACTTGTCTCTGTTTTTATTTTGAGAAATATTTCCTAATATATTTGCTCATATTACCTTAAGAAAAAGGTGTCCAAAACGTTTCCAGGTGTCCAGATTGAATTGAGGAGGCAGTAGCACTCTAGTTGGGTTCCAGCTAAGTTTTATTTCTTTATCTAAAAGGAAATAAAACTTATTAGAACAATATTTTGTATATCCTTTTGTAGAACAGTACAGAAAGAAGACAAAAGATTTCCTATCACGCATGCCATCTCGAAATGATGTAATGTTCAGATACTAGTGTACAAATCAAAGCTCTCAGTGGTGATTTATTAATTATTAGGATATGGACATATGGGGCTTTGAACCACCCTGTTCCTCTATAACAATGCATTTATGGTCATCAGGATGTGTAAATGTGAAGAGTTCCCTAATATTGAACTCTTAAACAATTCTCTAACAGTGTTGGAGAACTATGTCCCTCTTGCACAGCACTCACAGCATTTTTTGGATGCACAGGTTTCCTCAGGGCAGTAGAATGTCCAAGTATGCACTCTTGTACAGTGGGCCTTCATGTAATGTAGCACAGCTGAATGAAGTGAAATGGTTATAGTAGCTCAGATATAGTACCTCTTTTACAGATCTTCTTTTACAGACAGTCATCTGAGAATTTGTTTAACAGAATTCTCCATTTTCGAGAAAAAAAAAAATCATTGAAAACAGTCATGTTTAATGTTTATGTCCAGCTACTAAAATGTGGGAGAGACAAAAAGATGCAGGCCTGCAAGTCGGACACAGTCTAATGCAGTCAAACGAGTCAGAGGGTGGCACCTCCTTTATGAGCTGTGTAATGATTTTCTGGTTTTTCTGGTGTAGCACCATGCTGTTGTAAAAGCCCGTCGAATTTCATGCCGCTGCTATTTAGGGCACCATTAGCTCGTTGCTAATTAGGTGTTAATCAAACCATTCGTCTTTTATGGCTCCTCTAAACGGTGCTCCCTCCTTCTTTCACTCTGCCCTGTTCACACTGCGGTCAAAAATGGCATCTTTCACCTGGGTCAATGACGCAGGGTCATGACTAGTACCTTGACTAGGGATTGCTAATGGTTTACGTAAAGCTGTGCATCATTCTAAGCCAACAGTGATTGTAGCATACTGTCTATCGTTAACATGCCAGGGTTTAAAGCTAGTGGAGGAATATTCCAGAAGTCCTGGCCTGTGACAGCTCTATGATCAAATTCAGGCTTGATTCTGTGCAAGATGTTCAAAGTCAGGGATTGGCATCTCTGATTCTGGAGGGCAAATGTATATACTTGTTATTAAGTGTCATTCATGAGATTACCCAAAATTTCCTCAAAATATCAAATCCCTGTAATGGTTAATTTAATTATGAGCCAAGATGGGCCTTTTATCATCTTTACATGTATCGTCACTGTGCTGGAATGCTGGATTACACGTGGCTATAGTAACAGGGAATAATGGGATGGGAAACCATGTGGTTCAGCACAAGGGGAAGCCAATGGAAAACTGAGTCAAGTCCAGCCATTTTATTTATCTCACATATTACAAACAATCCCCTCTGTGGAGCTGCAGGGTATGGCATGGGACCAATGGCACAAGACTCCCTCATCCCTGTTTTTACATCATCACCCTTTCACGTTCTCTTTGTAAATCATAAACCCAAAAATTGTCATATTCCCTGTGATTGTAAGTAGCACTGCATCCGATTTAAAAACACCTTTGTTTGTAGCAATCAATGTGAAGAACACTGCTAATGTGTAAATGTTTTATACCCCTCCAAGTTTAGATACATTTCTGTACTGATCCTCTTGCCATGATATGTTTTGAATATTCAATGTGTATGCGTTGCATTATTGAAGGCATGATAGAACTAGACTATTTCAGGCTGAAACATGTGACCAGTTTTGACCTCACCTGATTATTCAAAGTTTAAGTGTAATTATCATTGGTGAAACTCTCTTGTAGGACCAAACATGATTAGGTGTGTTGTAGGCTATCCTTGCAACGCTTTGCCCACCAGTGTAATACTGAATATAATGTAAAATACTGAAAATTTGATTATAAATATATGTAACCCCAATGCTATTTATATATTGCAAGGTATTTTTATACATGTATCTTTTCCCATGTATTGTGAAATGTTGTTAAATCTGTTTTTGGCAAAATATTAAAACATATTTACATGTATTTATTTACCATAAGGCAATGGGAACATAATGTTCAACATACAAATCCACGCAATTTTAAGTCCCCAGATCCCTGCTATGTAGCATACGTATACGGGGTGTTGCTGCTCTTTGCTCTGCTCGGCTCTGCGTTGTGATGCGCAGCAGTAAAAAGTAGTCGATGTCATTCTTTTGGGATCTACCGTTGAATTTCATATGCCTTCGCGATGTTAGCATTCACTCAACAGGCGACGGTCAGAATTCTTGCAGTACAACACAGGAGGAAACTTCAAACAGCATACGGTGGGATGACAACAGCAGACCGGGACATTTTGTATTAAAATAACGTATACCTGGGACAACAGGTGACAGGAATTCTCTCAGTACAGTGCAGGGGAAACATCGAACAACCGATACTAAAAACAAAATTAGAATAACGTCTGACCGATTGTGGTATCTGTGTAGCTAGCTGGCTAGCAAGCTAACCTGTGGTAAAATGCTAATATTAGCTGTTTAGCTCCGGAGGATGTTTAGGTCCGGAGAATAAATAACTACCACAACACGATATGAATAGGCGACACTATCAATTAAACAGCTCATTCAAGCGGAACAAAATGCAGCACGAAAACAAATAGCAAAATAATTTATACATATAAACATTAGGAAATAGCCATTTATTCATTTCAATTCAGTTTACATCAGGGGTGTGACTTGAAGCATGACTAGGGCATATAGGCCCTCAGTACTCACTCTTCCCCATGTATGATAAATTGAAAAAACTAATTTTAAAAAATCATGGTAATGTACTGGGGCACAGCAAGATATTACTCGGGCACATGCCCTGGTAAATAGGGTCTGTTGACACCCCTGGTTAACATTATTTTAAATGGTTCTTCTATCTTTGGCTACCAACTGCTGGGACGACCGCAGCAGACTGGGAAAAGAGTTAGCGGGGCAGGTAGAATCACAGCATACGCTATGCTACATACGCACCTCTGCAGTTGAACCCAAACAGCACAATATATACTACATATCATTGTGCACCAAGAAAATCACATAAAATATCTGGAATGCTAAGCGTGTCCCCCTGCGGCTGAATATGATAAGGGTACAATGATGGCTCTTGTGCTCCATCACAATGGACCCTGTGTGTACATTTCTGATTGAGGTGAGGGCTTCTCTGTGTCTTTCAGAGCATAAACACTAAGCACCCCTCCAAAATGCTCCTCGAGGCCTAGCGTCCCTCTCAAACATCGTCCGATAGCCCACGTGCTGGATATCCTCTGTCCAGAGGTCTGAGGTCACAGTGAATATCGCCTGGCCAGGGCCATCAGCGTTGCAGAGGTTTATGAAAATGTCCTCTGCCATGTGAAAATCAAAATAATTGCTTTTCAGGTTAAGGCAAAGAAGCACATAGCTCATTCCTGCCTTTGACTTTGATAATGAGAGATAATTCGCTCAGATCATGTAATGTATTCTGGTTCATAGCGAGAAAATGTATGTTTTGTGAAATCCAGTTCTGAATATACCATTCATTCTACCAAAACCAATATTTCAACTGTTAAAATGCTGGGGTAGTCCATTAACCTCAGGTCCATTAACCTCAGGAACTAACATGCTTGTTGTGCCTTGAAGTCAGGATGATTCATTATAATAAAATGTTTGAATTTCAACAGCATAATAACTTAACTTAATTCACCTGGAACACTCTGAGAAAACCCAGGAACGGAACATATACATCAGTGTATGCTTGTTGTGCCTTGTGGTCAGGATGATTCATTGTAATAAAATGTTTGAATTTCAACAGCATAATGACCTAACTTAATTCACCTGGAACTATGCCTGAGTGCTAGTGGTTAAGGTGGAGTAAGTGTGGCAAAAAATGAGGTCGCTTTTTTCACACAAAAAAGCTGAATCCATGCAATCTTTTATTATCATCTTCAGTCTTACTGTCTAAGCATCTTATGTGGGGAACTAATCGCAATCTGTTTGGCGCTTGACCATTCTGATTGCCATGCCAATTTCTCATTTTAGTAGTTACAGTTGTGCTCATAAGTTTACATACCCTGGCAGAATTTGTAAGATGTGTACCATTCGAAGAAAACATAAAGAAAAGATGAGTGATCAGGCAAAACACATTTCTTTTATTTTTAATGGGATTCAAATTAAACTGTAAGGCATCACAGAATAGCACAATCAGTAAACAAAACATAATAAAGAAAATACTGAGATGGTCCCTGTTCAAAAGTTTGCATACCCTTTGTGATAGTTGTGGATGAGGCCTTTTATTTTCTCAGGTGCCAAAGCTGCCAATTCTTCTTGGCAAAAAGCCTCCAGGTTCTGTAAATTCTTGGGTTGTCTTGCATGAACTGCATGTTTGAGATCTTCCCAAAGTGGCTCAATGATATTGAGGTCAGGAGACTGTGATGGCCACTCCAGAACCTTCACTTTTTTTCTGCTTTAGCCACTGAAGGGTCGACTTGGCCTTATGTTTTGGATCATTGTCGTGTTGGAAGGTCCAAGTGCGTCCCATGCACAGCTCCAGGCCTGATGAATGCAAATTGTCCTCAAATGTTTTCTGATAACATGCTGCATTCATCTTGCCTTCAATTTTGACTAAATTCTCTGTGCCACTGTAGCTCACACACCCCCAGACAAACCCAGTTTATGGTTGTGACCATAAAGTTACATTTTTGTCTCATCATTCCAAATGACTTTGTTCCAGACATTTTGAGGCTTGTCTTGGTGTTGTTTGGCATATTGTAAGCAGGCTGTTTTGTGGCGTTGGCGTAGTAATGGCTATCTTCTGGCATCTCGACCGTGCAGCCCATTTTTCCCAGCCCAGTTTGAACACTCAAGATTGGCAATCTCAAATCTTTGGATATCTTTTTATATCCTTTTCCTGATTTATAAAGTTCAGCTACCTTTTCTCGCAGGTCCTTTGACAGTTCTTTTCCTTTCCATGTGGCTCAGTATCCAGCAAAGTCAGTGCAGCCCTGAATTAAATTTGCAGGGGTCTCTCAAGAGCTAAGAAACTCATTGACTGTTTCTACACAGACACTTATTACAAGCAAACAGGTCACAGGTGTGGAAACCTACCCTTAATAGCCATTTAAACCAGTGTGTGTCAACTTGTGTGTATATTATCAGGCCGAACATTCAAGTGTATGTAAAGTTTTGAGGGCCATTTGGGTGGTTTCAGTTACCATAACACAATTATGTGATGATAAATGGGTTCACCTGACCACTATCCCTAAATAAAATAAAAGTTTTCTGCATGATCAGTCATGTTTTCCAAAAAATGGCAAATATTTCACAATTTCTGCCAGGGTATGTAAACTTATGAGCACAACTGTACATATTATTCCTTTGAATAATACAGTCTTTCTTTGAGAAATGTGAGTACCTCTGCTTGCTTGTTTTTGTACCTCAGCTGTGAGTTAAACAGGTTTCTCTTAGTTTCTTCTACAGAAATAAACATATTGTTATCGTTATTACCATTTGCTTTCTTTCTGTCAGTCACCTTTACAGACTAATGGTATTGCATATCATGTTCAAATGTGTCAACAAGTGAGAATAACTGAACCTGCGCATACTAAACCAGCAAATTTGAAGTACTACGAAAACTCCAAAAAAATGTCTGTGGATATACATGACAACTCAAAACACAATGGGTCAAATTTTAGGTAGGGACTCACTTGCGAAAGAATGCAGTTTCGCAAAAATATTTCTGGTTCTTGTCCATCCAGAATGTTGTAAATAAAAGGATTATGGCTTAGCTGTCAAATTGTGGCAATGCTCGTCCGTGCTGGAGGTCTATTGTTTTCACCACAGTTCTTATCTGTGACCAGGGGTTACTCGGCAATTAAAACAAATTACGCAATCACCCTTGTCTCAAGACCCTTTTCACACATCAGTGGCGGTGTAGAGTTTGCAACCCTGAACTTATCCAGAAATTACCCGGAGGAGATGTATGTGAGAACGCAAATGTCCGAATCATTTGCACTGGACATTAAACAGACATTATCCTGCCAGCTCCCCAGTACAAAGTCTGCGTAATGTCCGATTGTGCCCATGTGTGAATAGAACAGGTAATTGTCTGGAGAACAATTACGACAAGTTACAACGAGGAGTGTTGATGACGTTTCTATCATCAAACTGGTATGAAACCGGAAGAATAAAAAAACATCCAAGGGTAGCTGTTTCGTACTCTTTTCCACTTGCCTGTGTATTGCTTTACACTCTTTTGTTCATATTGCAGATGTGTCCAAATATATTTTTTTTTGTCCAAATACATGTAGTATTGATATCAACGCAAAAACGGTAATCATTATGGATGAGTCGGTGGCCTCTCCTCCATCTTTGATGTGCTGTAAACAAAACACTGCGATTTCTGCAGCGTACTTTTTGCGTCATGTCATGCCTCCTGCATGCTTTCCCCAGGCATCACCCCTTGCCTAATCCATCCTCACCACCATGAGCAATAGACAGGTCTTAAACCCCAAAACGCCCCCGCCACACCATCACCACCGCTCCACCCTCACTACCCCGCCCTCAGCAACACAAGGGTTGAGAAACAACACAGGCCCTGTAGAAATCCTGTCCTCTCAAAATGCTAACGACAGAATTAAGTTCAATTATACCATCTTTGCTTTCCTCTCGGAAAGTATCCTTTCCACTAGTGTTGGAGAACTGAGGTTGCAATCCAATGGCCCTCTCTCTCCTTCTCAATCTTTTCCTCCTCCACCCTCTCTCTCCCACTTTCTCTCCCTACAGCAATCATTAATTAAATATAACCCTGATGCTTAAAATACACCTCTAAGAGCTGAAGACCGGCAGATTACTGCCAGGCCTCTGACAATTCCGGGATGCAGCCTGTTATCAGTTATTTATGTGGCGCTCTCCTTTGCTACAAGGAAAATATGTGGCTTTAACTGTTGTGCCATCTTTGTAGCTAGTATATGAGACCGTATGAAAGAACAGCCATATGATTTAAAGATGACAACTCCATTGTTTTGTTTGATGTTTTCATACCAGGCCTGACTCAATATGTGTGTTACGTGAGTAAATACACACGCCACTTAATCTGTTGCCCTTAGGGCTTACAGCATAGAGTATGAGATTGCAAAAAGAGTAGAGGGAATTATTCTTTTAAGTTTAAACCACTGAAATTCTTACTGTCTGTTCTGAAGACGGAACTCATTGGATGTAGTGGCAGTATGATTAGGACTTTCATCTGATTGCATTGTAAAGCACCATCCAATGACTCTGCATTTTCATGAATGTGGATGGTGCAACATTAATATTTTTTCATCAAGCGTTAGATAATTAAAACAGAGAGTCAGTTCTAAGAGCTACCTTGAAAATGAGTATCCACCATCCCACTTCCTGTCAGGAAGTGAAGTTAGATCAGCAAAACTGCTTTTTAAAATTATTTTAGACAGAATTATGTCTTGGTCTCCTTATACTGAAACATTAACAAAACAAAATCTTATTTTCATTATTTTGTGGACAATCTAAGCATAACTAATATGGCTTCTATGTTCTCTGTGCTGATGAGAAGCAAGTTGGTGACAAATAGTTGTCAAGGCAGCTCCTACAACTTTCACATCTCCATGTGAGTATTACTGTCATAAATATTAATGGGTTAATGTACATTACAGAAGTACCTTCCAACCACAACCAAGCACATACCTCCAGTATCATTAGACAATGTTTTACGATGCAACCTGACAATAGCCTTAAGCATACTGCCAGTGAGTCAAATTGGTTTTGAAAACATTAAAGTGTAAATTCCTTCGTATGATATCTTAATCTTGAAAGTAAAACCACATTGACAATGTATGTTTATGGAGGGCATGGTACATTGGTGTTTGTGAGTGAGCTGTACTTGCACTCCTATGGTGGTCAGGACCACAGAATCGCTAAATAGCTTAGATGGAGAGCTCCACATTTTATGGTATATGGTATGTATCACCTGTTGTGTATTTCTAACATCAAGGTTATAGTTATAGCACAGATAGGATGGAATATTTGACCATATAAGACCTTAAGTGATGTACTTGCACTCTCTGTTAACTACTTCTGTATCACTGTTGCTGTTATCTCTCATGGTTGCATGTATGTTTTCTCACATTGTCAGTCACTTTGGGTAAGCCTACTAAATGAATGTAATCCATACTCTTGTCTGTCTGTATCAGGTGGTGATGTACATCGGCCAGGTCATGAAAGACATGTTGAAGATGTCACGCCCACTGGCTCCGCCCGTCGTGAAGCTAGAGACGCGGGTGGACGCAGAATACGGAATGCCCTCCACCCATGCCATGGCTGCCACCGCCATCTCCTTCACCCTCCTCCTAAGTGCCGCTCACAGGTTCCAGGTGAGTGTGGCTGGCCCCAGGGTTCTAGCCAGCACAGAAACGTTGTGCTGAAGCAGTTAATGAGAAGTGGGATAGGTGGCTTTGTACCTGTTGAAAGTGGTAATTTAATTGAGTTTGCAAATACAATAGCTGGTTTGATTGTCGCTACCCAACCACTAATAATATGAAAATTACCAGCCATCATTACATTACACTGTAAGTTCACATGTAATTAATGTATGCAATTAGGATTCTTAAAAATAGCATATACACTTATGTACCCCTGTATGGTGGCAATGCTAATGGCACACAGTAGTTTTATTTGTACTTTTCCCTTTTCGTTGGTTCTAGTCAACAGCAGCTGAAACCAAGCTGAATGCTACATGGTGCTAAGTTTAGAACGGGTTTACAATAGGCTGCCTGTATGGGGATGAATGGTGCTAAGCTTAGCATGGGCTGTATGTAGTCTTATTTGCCTCCTGTGTTGGACACACCCACACATACGCATATGCACACACATATGAGGTGTGGCTGTTAAATAATTAGAATAACACTTAATTCAATTTTCGAAGAAAACGAAAGATTTGATAGCCGTTTTGTTCAATTTCACCAAAAATTTCAAATTGATGCGTAGCTCAATTTTTGAGCTGACCGTTTTTACGACATGTCAGAAAAACATGTCTACTTCAAGCGATGCGTAACAGCGAACTGAAGACGCGAGCGGATTGAAACTTTCAGGGGTTGACTATGCTTGCCCATCGGTCAATGTATACCACGCGGTCCGCGCATGCGCGACGTGGCTCGACTTGGATAAGCCCGGTGTCGATTCAATAGCCACACCTCGTACACACTCGTAAACAAACACACTTAAAACATATTTCAGTGACTTGGCAGTGCTGGTAGGATAGACCTGTTCGCAGTTGTTTCCTGTGACCTCACATGATCTGAGTTGAATGAAAGGTGTTTATTCCTCTGCCTCCGGTTTTGCATGTGTGTTTTGCATGTGTTGGATGATTAGGGTTCTAGAATAAGAGCTTCACCCCCAGCATGGGTGCAATGGATAGCCACTGCCCTGCTGATATAGAATCTTTTGCCAAGTCATGAGCTGGTGGGAAAAGCATTCAATATCGTAGCAGTAAGAATAATAATAACAACCCTGGCATCAGTAAAGATGAAAATCTTATCAGCAGTAATGAAAATAAAGGCCATGGCTTTGGTTGTTCATTTCATTTATAGTGCCAGAAAATTATACTCTGTGTCCTTGGCGTACTGTGATGGAAGTATGAGGATTTTATTCTAGATGGGTGGAGAGATATATTCTTTATTAATTCCCATAGGGCAAATCAGTTTCTCAAAAATATCACAAAAGAGGAACAGTAAACCCAAGGCGAATACCTTTCAGCTAATGAGGAACAATAAACCTAAGCCTAAAAATGCAGAACAATGATGACAGTGCTAAAATGGGATCGGTTCACCCGGGCTCTGCTGCTGACCATTACAAAGAGCTATTTGCTTATCTGTTGGTCTATCATTTCATTTGACCAATAACACACTACATGTGCTGTTAGAGAAAAACGGAGTCAGTATACACACAGTTTGTGTTGCCTGACTGGTATTGGCAGCGAGTGAGACAAAACAAACAAACTATTAGACGGCTTAACCCCCAATCTCTGGCAAGGCTGGGCCAATGTGAACCTCCGGCCTGAGCCAGTCATGGCATGGCTGGGATTCAAGCAGCCAATGACAGGGCTCTCAGACGAATGCTTATCCCGTAGACCACCTTGGCCCATTCGCCATCTTTTTGTTTTGAAGTTCATAACTTCTCATTCAGAAAGTTGGTGTCATTAAAACGGCGATAGTAATTGTGAAATCATGGTGGTAATGAAGGTGAATATTATATGATGTATAATATGCCGTTTCACAATAATTTCTAACAAAGTGATATATGATGCAGGCATGAAAGGGACATTGTTTTGAGAGTGGTTGAATGTGACCTGAGCTGGTGGACATCTAAAAAGGAGTAGTAGATACAGAGGTCTGGTCAGGGTTAAAGGGCAGGATGGCCGATCCCACAGCAACCCTGCTGTCCCCCTGGCTTTGTCTCCTTGGCCGGCAGTCCTTTCATTTCATTCTCTTCATTAACTTCCATTTAACGGCATTCAGCCCCGGGGCAGGAAAAGGCACAAGAAAGAGAGAAAGCGAGGGAGTAAGGGACTGTGAATATACATAAGCGTTTCAGACTTCCCCATTGAAATTCAGGAACTGAAAGAGAAAAGGTAGAGATGGGTAGAAGAAAAGAGAGATGTCACAGTAGAGAAGAGAGGACGAAATAAGACATGTGAAAGGACTGCAGTAAGCAGGCTGAAGAGGCGTAAGGGAAACGGCTGAAGATGAAGTAGACTTGTGTGAAGTGGCACTTACCTCTTACTGAGTCAAGACTACCCCAGCATGGCTTAGGGAATTTTATGGCTGGGCCGTAAAGTTGAGCCCTTGGACTGAAATTCACCTCTTCATTTTAAGGTTACGAATTGACCTTTTGCCCTTGATCTAAAATGGGTAGTATTCAAAATGCATTAATGCAAATACGTTTTTCGGTTCCTTAAAAGGATTTCAGGGGGTGTACATAGTTGTAACATAACATTATTTCTGCTTTCTTGTCTGGGTTCCTTGCTTTGTGTACAAATTCATAAGATTTAATGTAGCACACAATAGATTATAGAAAAATAAATGTAATCAAGTTCTGCTAGAACAGAGAACAGAGTTAAAGTAATGTCAGTCTGCTTGGGTACCCTCGGTATTGAGCATGATGGATTGACTGTGTGTGTGTGTGTGTGTGTGTGTGTTTGTGTCTCCTGTAGTTTTGGTTTGAAGCTGGCCTGCTGGTGGCAATTGTGCTGTCTGCTCTGGTGTGTCTAAGCCGGCTCTACACAGGCATGCACTCTGCCCTGGTGAGTAACAAAATTAAATTACACCTCTAACAGGCAGGGCACATGGTAAGTAATGTAATTACTTACCATGGCTTGAAAAGTTTCCTTTTAACCTGCACTGGCACATAAGAGGGCAAATGCAAAAGACAGGAGTTAAAGTGGGGAAAATACATATTCACAATATTATGTCAGAAATGTACATCATAACTACTCACTTTTTTATGATTTCTATCATAGGATGTTATCTGTGGAGTTCTGATTTCTGGAATGCTGATGCTAGTGACATACCCTTCCTGGGAGACCTTTGACCAGCTGCAGCTAACAAGTCCGCTCTCCCCCATTGTGGCAGTGGTACTGCCCCTGTTCCTGAGCTATAGCTACCCTGAGCTGGACCATTACAGCACAACACGGGGGGACACCACCATCATCCTGGGGGTGGGCTCAGGGTGCTGGGTGGGGTACTGGGTTAACCAGCAGCTGGGGGAGACATTTGAGCCTCAGGGAGAGTTCCCCCTCCCCCTACCCGCCCTGACTGCACCCGCACTGGCCAGGGGCTCTGCCCGCTTCCTGGTGGGCGTGGCCCTCCTTTTGAGCACCAGGCAGGTGGTGCGGACACTCAGCCTATGGATGCTGTGCACCTGGCACCAGGTGAGCGCCGACGACACCCAGGCCCATCGCCGCAAAGAGATTGAGGTTCCATACAAGTTTGCCACCTATGCTGCTGTGGGCCTGGTCAACACCACTTTACTCAACAAGGTCTTCGTCCTTCTGGGACTGAGTTGAAACAGTGCCCCTGTAGTGGAAAAATCAACCCGTTTCTGCTTACGTGTGCAAGGAAAGCCCTGGGGACATGGACAAACTGAAAAACACAACCAGCTCAGATCTTCATCTCCTCTTTTATGCTTTTCGACTCATCTGCACCAGCAATAATGAAAAATGTGTACATCCCAAAGAACTGTAAATAGTTTATAATACAGCACCACGGTCCTTACATGTACATGCTCCTGAATGACTCATTATAACTGAATCAGCACATCCTCGGATCTTGGCTGATTTTTAGAACAATAATGGCACAAAATAATAAAAAAAAATCGTACTCATGAAAACATACCCATACGCATAGAGGAGGTCCTCGGGTTACAACGGTCTCGAGTTACGTCGTTTCGAGGTTACGACGCACTTCAAAAAACCTAGTTTCGACCTAAGCGGTTTGGTTTGTAAATATGACCACAGAAATAAAGATAAGAAATTGTTGTCTCTTTTTTTTTTTTAATTAATGTTTCATTTAATTACTGTATTTTATATGTCCTTCATGTGTTGTGTGTACAGTGTGAGTGACTTAAGGTATTGATTTAGGTATAATTTAGGTATAAATTCCGACTTGCGTCGAAAATCGGCTTACGACAAGTTGTAGGAACGGAACTCGTTTGTAAGTCGAGGACCCCCTGTATTTGTAGTACAGTACAAACACACCTCATTCAAACAACTTTTAAATTCTAGCGCTCTGTAGAATGGAACCAGGGCATCGCTGCTGAAGATCTTCTACACCAGGAATAACTGGTTTAAGACAAAAGTTTGGAAATGGTTTGGCTTACTGCAGCTTATATTTGACGTTGCAAAACTGCGAGCAGGTGCAGACACGCAGACTTAACTGGCATGTCAAGGTGGAGCTGCACTGCTTTTCCAAAATGGCAAACAAGAGTCCTCAAAAATTACTCTAACATGGCAGTTTATGTAATTAGCATTTGGCATGGATGAATGTAACTTGAAATTAATCGTAATAACAAGGCAGATTTATACATAGAGCCTCCCTGTTGTAGTTTCATCTCCACATAACCGCCCCATAGTCCATACTATCGTTTCAAAAATCATCCTTCTCATGAGATGCATGCCAGCACTAACATTTTTTTGGAATGTCACCTTACAGGTAAGTCTCCCAAGTTGCGGAACACATAACTATAGGAAACAAAGGCACTACTCGCCTGCCCTTTGGACATCAGAAAGGAGCCAGTGGCAACAAATTCTGAAAGCTGGGGCTGTTTCCGCTCAGAGGAGTTGAAAATCCAGTCTGTGTCTCTTCTATCCTACTGTAACCCAGTTTAGCATGACCTCAATGTGTCCTGCTCATGTCATTTATATATTAAACAGCTTAAATATATTTAATGGGGGATACTTGCAAAACAATGCACATTTATTTCAGCAATACATGAAGGTAATTTCCAGAAAGCAAAGAGACACTTGTCATTGGTATTGTAATCTAGCTTGCTGGCAGTGTCAGTTAGGTAAATGGTCAATGATTCACTTACATTTGCACAGTAGCATAGAACTAGTAGGGTCCTTCTTGGGAAATGGGTAACTTTTATGACGGTATTTAAGTGATAAAAATCACACTGTGCTTTTCGTCACTCATTATGACTATGCATAAAAACACTCCCACACAAAATGTATATATACTGTATGTATATATTTTTACCCATGAATCAAAATCACGAAGAACATGAAAGTACTTCAGGTGGAAAAGGGAAATAGTGGTTAATGGAGTTTTCCTTAATTTTGTGTCAGTTGAAGGCTAACTCCACCCAGATATCACCCAGTGATGTAGGACCTCACTGCGCTAAACCATGAGGAAGTCAAAACTGACTTTCTAGTGAAGTAGCTACAGCCTGTTAAGCTGGGCCTGCTAAAAACATTCCTAACAGTTGTGCCAAGAAATACCACGCAGTACTTGTTTCTATTAGGTGAGTGGCACAAACTCTTCCAACATGTAGTTTTAGAGAAAAGATTAAGTGTAGAGAAAAGATAGTGGAGTGCAGCAAGTATCTGACAGACCCGGAGTCAGTGTGCAGAAAGTATCTGACAGACCCAGAGTCAGTGTGCAGAAAGTCTCTAACAGACCCAGAGTCAGTGTGCAGAAAGTCTCTAACAGACCCTGAGTCAGTGTGCAGAAAGTATCTAACAGACCCTGGGTCAGTGTGCAGTGAGTGTGAGACAGCACTTCAGCAGCAGCACTGTGAGAGTCGGGAGGAGGTGGGGAGTGATATTTGTCCCATGGTGCCTCTGTGCTTGTTACCATGACAATGCCTAAGTACATTCCTTCAAGGAGGGTCAGACAGACCTGTGGGATCAATGAACCATCAAAAGGAGAAAAAAATACATTGAAGGGGGGAAAAATAACCAGTGAGTCACATGATTCACTATGGGTGGTTTTATTCATACGTAGGTGATTACATTCACTTAAAACAGCCATATGCAAATCAAGCATCTAACACCATAGCCATGACTCAGTTCACTGTACTGAATATATATATAAAGTATGTTTATAAAACTCAGAGTTTAATTCCAGGTGGACTCTTCTGAGTAGCCATTCTAGGTGAGGCCCTCTGCAGTGTGAATCTAATAGGAGGTCTCCAGCTGACTGCATGGTGCAATAGATTAAATAACTTCTCCAAAGGGCAAAGCTAGGAGACCAGCTTCCCATCTGCTTTCAGACAGTTAAGAGCTGTCTGGGACAAGCCAAGAATCTCGAATTTGCTGAAATGGTAGTTTAGGAATGGGCCTGTAGAGGACAGAGAAGCAATGAGAGGTGGTGAGACAGAGGACACAGTGCACCGAGGCCGGGACAGGCGAGGCGGAGCTGAGTTCTGAGGAAGGCGGAGTCAAACGGTTTATGTTGACCGGCGGTGCCTCGGGCTGAGAAGAGGGGGCTCATAGGAAGGGCTCGATGTTGATGTCGAGGGCGGAGCAGGGCATGGTGAGCTCGAAGCGGTCGATGATGTCGGGGTGGAGGACCCCGAGGCGTCCAACGACCTGCCCGCGTACAAATATGTCAGCGCAACGGCCCGGGAAGAAGGCAGGATCTGCAGAAACACAGAAACACCGCAATGAGAGACAGGAAGTACAGAGCACGTTTCCACAGGAGGAGAAACTGACACACAGTTTACTCACAAAACCCCCAGCACTATTGACACACTTTAATAACTTCATATATATTATCTTAAGAGCACTATCCAAATAGAAGAACAAACGCTCAAGAAATAAAAGTGAGTGCTATATATTGGATATTGCTGAAAGAGTTATTAAAAGGCCCAAATTCATTTTATATAGTACTTGTGCATTGCAGTTTTTAAGTTTGAAACCAGTGCTGGTTTGAAAGGGTGAACATTTGAGATCTCCAGGCTGTTTTGGAAGCATTTTTAAATTGGCTCCAGTTGTGATGTTCCATCTGGCCTGAATGTGAACGTCACAGCCCCCCACCCCTCCCGCCCCCCATGACGTGAGCCAGTAAGCTTGCACAGAAGTCCCATTCTGAATACTTACACTTAGGAATGCTGTTTACATTATGAAAGGCTGAGAGGATCTGGCAACCACCAGCACTTTCAACCAATCAGGACTGTGGCTCACTCGTGTGAATGCACGCGTGTGTCACACCTACTCCAACAGCCTGTTCATTTCAGCGAGAGAAATGGCTCCAGCAAAGTAAATGTTTAAAATTAGAATGTTTTCATTTTAAAAAAATGTTAACCATTCCTTTTGTAGTTGCCCAGGAATAGTTTGACATAAAAATTGCAATGATCAAGTGAGGACGTGATTCTGTAAGTCTCTATAATGGCTGCCTGAAGGATATAATACAGTGACGGTAATGATATTGAGTTCCATTTTTCAGTGGAAGAACACCATCATGATCTGCACTAATACTCTATTCTTTCATGGGATGAGACACCTATAAAGTAACTGATGCACTCTCTCAACCTGGCACTAAATAATGTGTCTAGATCCACCAATACAGAACAAACACCCAAAGAGGCTGGTGTGAACCGAAGAGGCCGCATCCAAGATCGGTTTTAATTTCACAGCGTCTCCATGGCCCAGATGAGGCGTGATGAGCCTTCTGTAATGACTACTTTCCCTTTAAATTCTTCGACCATAAAAAGTAGCTAAATTAGCTCCCTTCAGGAACAGCAGCAGCTAAATTGGCCCAGCCTGAAAACTGGTAATTAAATTCAGCTTGTATGAATACTGGTTTGTTAAATTAGCCTTGCCTGAACACTGGTAGATACATTAACCCTTGAAGGACAACCAGTAAAGAAATCGGTTCTACACTCGTTACTGATTAGTCCTGCATGAACACCGGGGCTGTATTTGCCCTACATGAACACTGGTGGTTAAATTAGCCCTGTCTGAACATCAGCTATAGCTTTTAGCTTCCAGGTTTGACCCAAGGCTAACACTTTTGAGTCCCAGGAGAAGTGGCCTCTCTCCATCTCTCCACACTGTGTTCTCATGACTCTGGCACACAATATGAAACTGAGGGGAGAATTTCCACGGCAGGGTTGTGCTGGTGTGTGACCTCACGATGGCGCTCTTGTTCAGACTTATTCAGCAGTAAACAACACAGATAACAACATATACAGTGGTTTCTGAAAGTATTCCAGCCCCTTCACTTTTCGCACACAAATATTGCTGTAGATTGAATTTCAAAATGGATAAAATCGACGTTTTGGCCATCAATCTACACAATAAACCATTACATTTTATGGTCAAGTGTACGGGAAAACCATATTCTTTAATTCCAATACGACGGTCTTCTAACCATTGCGGTGGATAATACAAATCTGTTCCTTAAATTACAAAAAGTATGTACACAAATTAACTAAACTGTTGGTTTGTGCCAAAAGGACTGTGCTGACTTCTGGAAGACCAATTCAAAACATTTCATTTATTAATGTTAAGAGTCAAAGATGCCAATTGTTGTGCATTATTTTCCATATTCCATATTTTACTGTTAAAATACGCTGCTGGGGCAGGCCATACAAAGCAGAGGTAAGCCCCCATGTTAAAGAGCGCAGAAGAGATGTACTTCCTGACAGGATCAATCCAGAGAAGAGCCATTACAGCATGTTATCCATGCTCTGAGCATGTGCGGGGTGCTGCCTTCATTAGCAGTGGGGTCACTTTAAAAACGGTACACAGATCGAACAGGCCCTCGGTAATTAGGTAATTCGACATGGTTTTTAACATGGGGATGAAAGTGCTTCCTGGTTCTCCTGACATCTGTGTGTAGATTTCTGACACCGCATTCTCTGCCAGCCCCATCGCTCTCCCTCCATCATCATCCTCCCTAATCCTCTCCCCGGGGACTCCCCCACCGCAGCGTTTTCCTCCCTACCCTGCTGTTCCCAGTGTGCATGCACAGCTGTTCCAACCACACTCTCCGCTTCCTGTCATTCAAACCACCATCGGCACACCTCCCCTACCGTCTAAGGTACTCCGGCCCCACTCAGCTCCCTATCGCTGAGCTCAGCTTACAGAAGCTCTCTGACAGGGATGGGGTGACTTCACCCTGATGCACCTTTCAGGGATGGGGGGGGAGCAGGGCACTGACACATGGACCGTGTAAAGTGTTGGTCCTGGATCCATCAAGCCTCCGCGTCACAGGGGACACGAACCACACAACACCACACCACATCCAAGGCTAACTGCAGCAGCACACGAGAGCTTCTCAGCTAATGTCTGTATGTAACTATGATGGATGAAGTCCAATCAAATTCCAATGATCATCAAACATTAATGCTAGTTGTAGAATCACAACAGATTCTGAATTAGCACTTAAAAAGTCGCTCGCCAGCACGGTCCCTCCTGTTAAAATTAGATATTCACCAGAACGGTCTCTTCTGATTTAAACAGACACACCAGAACGGTCTCTCCTGATCAAAATAAACATCCACCAGCATGGATTCTCCTGTTTAAAACCTTCCAACACGGCATCTCCAACTTAAAAGTACACGTCAGCACAGTCTCTCATCTTGAAGTCGAAGCGCATACTCCACCTGGCACCCTGCAACCCCACAGGATGTCACAAGTCTCCCAGTGCTCTGTCTACTATGCAACAAAAACAGGTATATTCCCATGATTTTTATCTGGCACATGTTCTTATGCCCCCTACTGGCAACAACAGGATAACAGCTGATTAAGGTAACCCATACCCCTTTTCACTAAAGGCGCTTGTTTACTCACTAAAAACGGTCGCTGCCGCACCCCTTCCTGAAGCGTACTGAATGGGAGGCATCTGCTCCCCAGGGCTCAGTGGGAGCAGAGCTCACATCTCAAAGCTAAGAGCTCATCGATTCTCTAATGGAGCAGAGGGCAAGCAAGAGAGCAAGTTCTGTCACCTTTTCTTCTGCTTGACCAGAGAATCCAATGCGGGGAACCCCTCGCAACACATTAAGCTCCTCTCACCCTGAACCCCTGCCCTGCTCTGCTCACAGTATCACAGCCTAGCCCTGCACAGCTCTCTCTCTCACACACACACACACACACACACACACACACACACACACACACACACACACACACACACACACACACACACACACACACACACACACACACACACACACACACACACACACAGTACAGAATTTACTACAACCGCAGAAACACCACAGAGGACGTTAGAAAAGCCAAAAGTAAATAACCAGTGGATTTCAGTCATTAGGCTTAAAATCATATTTGTAAGAATATTTACTATAATTTATTAATATATCATATATAAAATTATGCCAGAAACCCACAGCCTACCATAGTATACATTTTCTTAAAATGTAGCAAAAGATCTCACACCTTGATGTGCAAAACCATACAAATATTAATGAACAGAGAAAACACACATAGTTCCACTCAAACATCTATATTGTTATCACTAATCTGCAAATCATTAACCCAGAGACTACAGTAACTACAACAGGGTATAAACCCTGAAGTACTGTTCTAAAGACTGGCTCCACAGATCTGTTACATAAAGTAAATGATCGGCTATTTTTTAAACGCAAGAAGATGGGATTCAATAAAAGTCACTTAGTTTAAGGGCAGTTGCAGTTTAAAATAAAATGGACTTTTGTGTCGTTGAGGGTATATACTATTCACTCAAATGTTCAGTTTCGGTTTGAAACTAGGGTTTAGCCTTTCTTCTCTAATCTACTCAAGATCAATGTCTTTACAAACAGTGGTTATTTTCAATGTAAGAAAATCAAGAAACATAACATTAGCATAACATCGGTACATATCCCAGGATGAACATTAATTTGCAGCAGCCAAGTAAATGGGTTCACTCAAAATGGAGAGCAGCTTTATATAATTATTTATATCAGCCCTCAGCATTCTGCAATTCTTCCTTATTACTCAATCACAGAACATATGCTATGCTACCCAAATATGCATTAAAACCAGTATGCTATGCTACCCAAATATGCATTAAAACCAGTCTCCAGTGTTACACTACTAAACATTCACTACATAGCATTCATTATATTCTGTATTAAGATGCTATTTTAGATGCTTGGTAGTTATCTGTATTCCATTTCATAGCCTACTGAAAAAGAGATATAGCACATACCATTCATATTGGGGTTCCTAACCAAATGCACTTGGTAAACAGAGTCATCACAGACAATGAACTGCAGAGCTGTTCAAGTTGTATCGCTAATATTGGTGATTTCTGGATGAAGTCAACATGTTAGATATTAAAACTTGCACTTAACAGAATAGTGGTTGAACACTCCAAAACTATGTCCTGAAAAATGACCATAGACTTTATACAGCACCTCTGTGACCCAAATGCAGCAAAAAGTCTATGTGCAATTGCTACTGACTACAGTCACATAAAATAGTCAATTCCTGTATTTGTAAATAATCCAAGCAATCAAATTAGCAATGCTGACAATTATATTTTAAATTGTACAAGTAAGCCATTACTGAAAACTGATTTTCATCCTAAACATGTCCAAGGGATTTTTCGGCTTTATTACATGTTGGATTCATAATATATATTTGCAATTCACACAATGGCGTGCTGAATTTTCAGCCCTGAATCTCCGTACGTATACGCTCCCGTTGTGAAACGTTGCATTGGATCAGGCAGTGGTGGAAAAACGGATTATTTTGCCAAGGTTTTGCCACCATTGCTATGTTCACCTTACAAACGCTAATATCAAGTGTTGCAACTGTCCTGAGTGAGGTTGTAAAAGCCAGCTAGTTTTACCTCTGTCAGATTCTAAATGCACTGCTTGTAGTATAGGTATACTACAGTAAATATCCGCCTTCGCTGTAGTTGTATTAGTGGAAACTCAGTAATCTGAACCACCTCCGCAAAGTGATAACACCGGCATCAAAACACAATTTACCAAATCTGACCTGTTTGATTGACACAGTTACTTACATAATTGTCCCTATTTTTTATTTGATTACTCTCATGTTACATCTACCAACAATGAATACGATTCAGCCTGTTTGGTACGGAAACCCGCTAGCATGGTGACCGCTGTGCTGGCCCCATACCTCACCGCTGCACGGCCTTACCTTCGGCGGCCTGGATGTAGTACCCCTCCCCCCGGCCTGGTTGAACCTCCAGCAGCTGCATCACCCTGTCCAACAGCCCGTGGATCACCTCGAACCCCGGACTTTTGCTGTAGTAGACGGCACAGAGGCGCCGGTTGTTCCTGGCTCCTACATCTGTGGGGACATGAATCCAGAAGGACTCAGAGTGGCCACGGAGTACGACGGTTCGGGAGCTTCACATAAAATACTTCAATAAAGACATGGCTTTATAGAAAGAAGAATTCCATTTCGGAAATCTGATTGGTCAAACAGCTTTCGAAGCCATGGAAAAAATGTGGTGACAACCCTCAGCCGTTTGGGTCACTGTTTATAGTCTCATATTTCATGCCAGATTAACAAACCTGACTTTACATCCCATGCTCACATCACGTCTTACAGAAACTGACAACTATGTGCAATGAATAACAAAGTCCAATCAATACATTATTTTCCAATAATGTTTAATAAGACTGGAGAATGCACTGACAACGACCTTCTGACAATGACCAGTTCTCCATGACGAACCTTTCAAGATTCTTGAAATCCTAAGGCCAATACTTATGGACCGTCCTCAACTCGAACTGTGAACATTATCGGCGATAAAATGTGCTATTTAGCCTGCTTCTATCCTTTTGTAATTTTTCTAAAGGCAGATAAATGCAATGGCGAGCTGTAAAAGTGTCAGTGGTTTGCACAAACAAGTATCTTGCGTAAAACTTCGCCACAAAATCCCGCAATGAGGGAAGTACACACCTCTAGTTTCGTCCTTCAGCACCACATCAGAGATTTCAAATAGTTTCAGAGGCAGCGGCATCTTCCTGTTTGCAGCCACTGTCTTCAGCAGGCCTGAAAGAAGGGTGGTGCGCGCCACCTGATGGGGAGAGACGGTTACTACACCATAAGCAAGCTCTGTTTGAAAGAGTCCCAATACCACCCCCTAGTGGAGAAGACATGTTTGACATAAAGTTGTCAGAAATAAAATTAAAAAATCAACCAAGGACAGGCACAAAAAAAGCTAAATTATTTAAATGATAAAGCCAATGCTTTAAGTTAAAAGACAACGGACGGTCATTCTGCCTACGGCATTCCATGTGAAGCTGTATATATTCCAGGGGAAACACAATTGATGAGTAGTATAAATCTCTACTTTTGGCATGCCACAGATGACAGACCTGTATTATTTTTAACGATGACGAAAGAGAGAGAGAGAGAGAGGGGAATGGCCGACCTGAAACTCAGCTGTTTTTGGATTTGCGATGTGTACAGCTCTCACGTCTGCGATGTTCTTCCCCAGTTTATCGGCAATATCTTCCATGGAGCACTACGGATAATAAAAAAAACACACACACAAATGTAGCACACATTCAGTACTGCTAACAGAATAAACTCTCAGGTTCTGCAGTGCTGAGCACAGACTCTGACTAACCCCACTGTGAAGAATACAGACTCTCATTTAAATTCAAAATTCAAATTCAGAAAATGTTTTATTGACAATAAGTAATAATTTTAGTATTTACAGGATTTATAGTTTTAACCTATCCTATAGAATATGGCATATCATGTCATGGTATGCCATATTTCTGAGAATTTTAAATGCAGGCATGCAAATAAGACTGTAAAAACTAGATAGGATAACTAAACAAATAAGACTTGATAGGATTCCTTATAATCTTATCTATAAAACTCACAATATAACTTGCCACTTTAATATAACAAAAACAGATACTCTATAACATTTACACCATTTTTTAAAAATTGCTAAAGACACAGTTTTCCCCTCAGTCCCCTTCTGACTCTGAAGGGGAACAGAATGAAATAGCACCATTCACCTCCATTCAGATTATCCCATTCTCAAATTTTTTTTTCAAAGTGCTATCATTTATTCAAATTAAAATCATACAGTTACCGACGCCTGTGTCTCACCACCTGTCATTCACCATCTATTTGTAAAATCACCTGTGTAAGTGATATGGAGCAACATCTGTCCAGAAGTTAACTGCTGAATTTGAAATCTTAGCTTTTTTATAGTTTGCGTATTACTTTGCTCTTTGTTACATTAATGCAAGTAATGGTGCAGAAGCTAATGAGCCGCCAAATACTGGGATAAGGACTCTGAGTCTAGTGATAACCTCCTCAGAAACAGCTGACTGCCTGCCATGTCCACAGTATAGTGTGATACATTTGATTTTACCAGACCGAACGTTGACTCCTTTATATACAAACAGTAATTCAACCCTGTTGATGTTTATTTTGTGTGTTAAATTATATATTATGTATCGTATATACTACATACAGTGCCTATCATAAGTATTCACCCCCTTGAATGTTTTAGCCTTTTATTGCTTTCATAAATCAATGATGGTCAATAAAATTTGGCTTTTTTCACACAAAAATTTATTGGAAAAAACTCTTTAATGTCAAAGTGAAAACAGAGTTCTACAAAGTAATGTCAATGAAACAAAAATATATAAAGAAATATAATTGTTTGCATAAATATTCACCCCCGTTTAAATTTAATGGTCTAATTCAATAGAGGTACATCCAATTGGTGCAAATAGTCTCACAATTAGTGAATTGAAGATCACCTGAGTGGTGTGGGTGTGTCTCATGTGATTGAGGTATAAAACACCTGTGTCTGAAGGGTCCAGAGACTGGTTGATCAGTATTCCTGGCTACCATTACACCATGAAGACAGAAGAACACTCCAAGCAACTCAGGGAAAGGGTCATTGAAAAGTACAATTCAGGGGATGGATACCAAAAAATTCCCAAGGCATTGAACATCCCCGGAGTTCAGTGAAATCAATCATCAAGAAATGGAAGGAATATGGCACATGTGTGAATCTGCCTAGATCAGGCCGCCCTCGTAAACTGAGTGACCGTGCACGTAGGAAACTAGTGAGAAAAGCCACCAAGACCCCTACGACTACTCTGAAGGAGTTACAAGCTTCAGCTGCTGAGATGGGAAAGACTGTGCATATAGCAACTACTGCCCGGGTTCTTCACCGGTCAAAGCTTTATGGGAGAGTGGCAATTAGAAAGCCACTGTTGAAGAAAATTCATATTAGATCTTGACTAGAGTTTGCCAAAGGCATGTGGAAGACTCCATGGTTAAGTGGAAGAAGATTCTTTGGTCTGATGAGACCAAAATTGAGCTTTTTGGCCATCAGACAAGACGTTATGTTTGGCAGAAAACAAACACTGCACATCACCAAAAACACACCATCCCCACTGTGAAGCATGGTGGTGGCAGCATCATGCTGTGGGGATGTTTCTCAGCAGCCGACCCTGGAAGGCTTGCAAAGATAGAGGGCAGAATGAATGCTGCAAAATACACCGAAATCCTGGGGGACAATCTTATTCTGTCTGCAAGAGAACTATGGCTTGGGAGAAGATTTGTTTTCCAGCAAGACAATGATCCAAAAATACTGCAAAAAATACACAGGAATGGTTTAAAAGAACCAGGTAAATGTTCTGGAGTGGCGAGTCAAAGCCCAGACCTTAATCCTATAGAGAATTTGTGGCTGGACTTGAAAGGGGCTGTTCATGCTCGATACCTGTGCAACCTGACAGAGCTTGAGCAGTTTTGCAAAGAAGAATGGAGCAAAATTGCATTGTGCAGATGTACAAGGCTGATTGAGACTTATCCACACAGATTCAGTGCTGTGATTGCAGCCAAAGGTGCATCTACTAAATACTGACTTGAAGGGGTGAATAATTATGCAAACAATTATTTTCTTTATATAATTTTGTTTCATTAACATTACTTTGTAGAAATCTGTTTTCACTTTGACCTTAAAGAGTTTTTCCCAATAAATTTTTGTGTGAAAAAAAGCCAAATTTTATTGACCATCATTGATTTATGAAAGCAATAAAAGGCTAAAACATCCAAGGGGGTGAATACTTATGATAGGCACTGTATTTCTGAACTGCGTTTGTGTTCTGAAAACTGATAGTTTCTTAAAAAAATACACTGCTTACACTGATTACAACCTTACTATGGGGGCATGTGTGTTCATCTGTGTGTGAGCATGCGTGTGTGTGTGTGCGTGCGTGCGTGTGTCCGAGTCCGAGGGATCTTTACCAGGGCAAAGGTGAGAGCCTCTGTGAAGCCAGCAGCTGCAAGATCATGCCTCAACAGTTCTGTGAGCTTGTTCAACGGAAGCTGTGTTCCACACAAACATGCACAGAGAATTACAGTTAAAACATTGCAAAATGTCAGTATCGTTGCATTTTAATAACTAACATTATCTGCTTTTATATGACACCTTTTATGACTGCATGGCAGACATTTCCACCAGACAGAATAATTACTACACATCAGCCAAGAGACTGAGAGACTTGCCCAGTCGTTTAACATGGTGTCAGTAACTATAGGAACTGGTAGCCAGGTAGCGACTCGGCGCAATGTCTCAGTTTTTCACCCATTCGTGCCCCTAAGCTCCAGCGATGTGGTCGTCTCTCACCTGGTTGGCAATGGTGCAGGTGCGCGGGGTCGTGCGGACGATGTTGTTGAAGCCGTAGGCGATGGCAGCGTCCTCCATGATGTCGCAGGCATGGATGACATCTGAGCGGGTGGGCGGGATCTCCACCTGGATTTCGTCCCCCTGGCTGACCTCGGACCGCAGACACATGCGGGTCAGGAGCTTAGCGATGTGCTCCACCGGCTCACTGGGGGGAGGGGTGCAGAGGGGGTTATCGGTCAATGACTGAGATTGCACAGGGGAAACGCACCATCACAGAAACATCAGAGACTGGTATGTGTCTATGACTGAGGTTGCACAGGGGATATGCACTGTTACAGAAACAGGGGAAAGCCAGGTTTCCCTGGGCTGCTCAGATGTAACAGGATCCCTTTGATATCGCAAAATAATGGGTTTGACAACAGCCAGTAGAAACCACACCCAAAAAACAGGCTGCAGAATTTGCCTAATACTACAAGCATATCGCAATGCGTTGCGATAATTTACTGATTTCAACGCAATTCTAATTTAAGCTGACAACTGTATGGAAACATATAGAGAGCCGCATGCGTGCACAACGGACTCTTGATGCAGATGTGTGCCCACCAATGATGTCACATGCATGACGAGCAGGGAACAGTGAATCCAGTTAGAAGCACAGAACCTCTTAGCACGCTATTTGGCTTGTCATCAAAATGATTTGGCCTGGCAGTATTTTGGTTTTGTACGTGACGACCACAATCAATCAGAAGTTATATGCAGCCATCGCGATAATCCATAAATGAATCACATTTTTTCTCCAGACCGTGCAGCTCTACCCCTGCACGTTGCAGGACTCGCCTTTTCTGAAAGGCCGCAATCATCTGTGGAACCGGAAGCGTTAAAAGAGATGACATTACACCACACTTACTTGATGCCGACCTTCTTGTTGATAAAATCCCCCGTCAGCGTTTCCATCCTGTATGCAAGTTCCTTTGGGCAAACACAGAACAGCACATTGCACAAACCCACTATACAGCCACCATTCAAACTCAAAAACACAAAGTGATGCTAGCTCCAGTAAGGGCTAAATACTCCTGAGCTAGTGTGCAGCGACATTTCAAAGAGAGGCAACGCACCATGCAGCAAACGCTGTCACACAGCGGCTGTGTTACAGGGCAGGACAGACTGTAAACCTGCGTGGACCCCGTATAAATCCCAACAAGAGGCCTGTAAATTCGTGTTTTTGTCGGCTACTTCAGAGACAAATCAAAGTGATTTTCCACACTACTATGAAATTTTCCGTTTCAGTTTCAAAATTAATAATAGAACAATTTGACTCGACTGTTCGATTAGCAACATAAATGGGAAATCGCACAGCAAATAGGAAGTGTGAGAGAGGTCTGTGCGGTCCCAGGAGCCAACTGCAGTGAGCAGACTGAGACTCGACCTTCATCATGAATTTTTTCAGTTTGTGTGAGGTTGAGAATACAACTACCCACATGCAAACCAATACGAATTAGCAGTTTTTACGTGTCTTTCACAGCACTGTTAATTTTTATTTATTCCGGGTTGCCTGTTCTAAGTGTTCCTCACAACAATCTTGTCGCATGAAAAGCGTTCACAGGTTTTTAGCCCTCATTTAATTTTTATCAGCCGCGAAAAACTCCAGACATACAAACTATACCAGTGAAATTATAATCAGTGTCATTCCAGATTCTGTTTGTGGGGTTGTGTGCTGTGGAATGACCAACTGCTTAAGAATTTGTTAAATGTTAAATTATGTTAAATTCCACTATGCTACTTGCGATGAGTGCCGTTAGCTGTAGCGCTTTAGAGCATAATGCTCACACCACTAAATGGTGGACACCCCAGTTCTGCGCTCTCTGCTAGCTCCTGTGATCGCAGAGTTGGATTCGAATACATACCGGGTACACACATGTTCTTCCATCGGGATAGACTACTTCAGCCTCCTCCACCCTGAAACACAAACAAACAGAAGTTGTCGTTTAAAAACAGAGGAATAAAGATAGGAAAACGAAATGAGAAAAGGTTTTTTGTTTTTGCAAGGATTTTCTGACATACGTGAACGGTTCTTCACAATATTCGCTGAACATTGTGACGATCATGTCCAGGACAATTTTCGCCTGGAAGAAAATGAATCGCGGTTAGACCTTTAGGATGCTAACTGATTATGCTAAGGCCCTCTGGTGTTTGATGCTCTGCTTTGCTTAAATACCTTTGTCAGATCCGTTGCTGTGCACTCGATGAAGACATTTTTGGTGTTGAGGGAAATTTTGGAGTGGTTCCCTGTAGTCAATGAAACGAATGGTCTTATTAACATGTCCAATACTGAAGCCGTTTAAACATTTAATTAGTAGCTTAAAAGGAATTGACTGTCGTGTCCTAGAGCATTCAAATTAATGCAACATCCACTGTGGATGTCTGCAATGTTATGCAAGTTAGATAAAGTCAGTCTCTCTCAATCAAAAATTGAATTTTACCTTTGAATCTGAATTGAATTTTTTTTTTTTTTTTAGCTTTATGGGAAAAATTTTAATGCCAGAAGTCAATGTTAATAACGCGGTGGGGAACTCACCATTTATAATAGGGGGCATGGACAGGACAATGCCGTTGCTATCGTAGATGATGGGATATGCTGGTTTATCTTCAATAATGTGTAGATAATGCCGCAGGTGACTGTCGCTCTGAAAGACATCACATTCGGTAAGCGCAACAAGTAGACTGTATACATGAAACTATATTTATAACCATATTGTATATATATGTATGAATGACTAAGTGACATCTACAAACTTGATTACACATTGAAACATTTGAGAAACTATTGGCACAATACCTTTTTTGTTTCAGTACATTTTGTTTCTTTGCAATTTGCACTCAATTTCTCAATAACTACTCATCCATGCGCTGACCCTAATTCAGAATTTTAATATCCAGATCATGTAATGGTACTAAACACTGCATACCCTTGCTCTGTCTGTAAGCACAGACAAACCCTGTTCAGTCACTTCTGGCGTGCCATTAGCGCTAACGCAGACTCCGATGCTGTTGCCTAGTGCTAACACAGTCTTAAGTGCCGTATTGGCACTAATGTAGACTTGCATGCCGTAACATTAGCACTGACACACTGACAAAGATGCACGCTATAGCATTATTGATGACACAGACTAACGCTGTGGCGTTAATGCTTACTAACCTTGTATAGACTCATGAGCTCTACCGCAGTGTACTCCTTGGTCTGGTTGAGGGGGGTGAAGCGGATTTCGGAAGGGGGTTTGGCAGTGTAGGTGAAGGGCCCGGAGATGGTGTCCAAGTCATGAGTTCCTATAGCAACCAGGGTCCTTTTCCTGCAAACAGCAAACACAGGGCCCCCCCCAAACTCTTATGAACACATCGCTCTCTGTATCCGACGCTCTGCATGCTGTCACTGAACAACACCTCTGACACTGCAGGTGTGGCTGAGCCACACCTGGACTGCTAGCACTTATGTTAGCTGAAGAGTAATACAGAGTCTATGGCTGGTTTGATCAACCTGACACTTCAATGGTGAGAAGTAAACTTTTCATCATTTGTGAAACTACTGTGAGGCAATGCACTGAAGTTGCATCTAAATATTCCACGCTTCTGTATCTATTTAAAAAACGAACAGCTGTTTTGACACTGTGTTCATGTTCAGTGAGTTAAAACTGTTTGTTTTGCACTATTTTCAGCTGAAAGATATGAATCTTTTGCGATTGTAAACAGTGCTGCGGCAGAGTGATGAGGGTGCGGAGAGCCCCCTGCGGAGCATTCCGTGCGTCTGACCTGCAGACGTTCTGGTGCAGCTTCTCCTGCAGCTCAATGAAACTGTCGTAGCGCTCCGGCGTGAAGGTGATGTTCCTTAAAACCGCCGCGACCGCGTGAGGCCGCACCGCCGCAGTCTATGGCACCAAAACAAGAAGCGCCAGCATTAGCCAAAACACCTGCATTAACAAAGCTATGACATTAACCAGCAATAACCGATAAACAACACGACACACCAATATTTATCGTTAACAAAAGCAAAAAAACAGAAATGCTGATAAAAAAAAAAATTATAACCATCACTGCATTAAAAACCAAATACAATTAATATTAACCATTAAAACTCCAACTCCAACCAAAACACCAGCATCAGCACTGGTATGAACAGTCTCACACCAAACAATGCTAGTTTGTCAGCATCAAATACATCCATCTGAGTTTATTAAAGCATATATGAAAAAGTATACACGCTACACAACATCTAATGATTCTGCATGCAGCATGGATATAATGTAATGTCAAGCCCTTCTATTGCTAAATACAAGGTAGCAGTGGAATACTAGTTGTGGAATGATCTGAGATCAGATTTAACAAAGTAATAGGCCATGCAGTGCTAGCAATGGACTGATCTGAGAACAGGTTTGACAGTGGAACTGCTTTCAGAGAGCTAAAAGTATACTGATTGAAGAATATGTTTGACAGAGATACTAGTGATATGGCGTTAGCAGTTGATGGATGTGAGAATGCGTTCAGAGCGGCCGGTACAGCTTACCTCCTCTGTGATGATCAGTCTCTGGGGCTCTCCGCTGGCTGCGCTAACACGCCGGTACCGGGGTGCCTCAGCCCTGTTCACACACAGCAGGGCCACACGTGAGATCTGCTTCACCGCACAGGCTTACATCTCTCACAGAAAAAAAGGCAGCTATAGGAGCCAGCTGGGGTATTACGCATTTCAGCTCATAGTTAGGCTGGGATGGTACCTCACTGTGGATCACAGGTAAACAGCTACATGCTACTCACCACATTCCTGGTAACCGCGTATAGCAAGCTTTCCCATCCCCTGCGCTAACGCTATGTACTGAAAGAGCATGATCTGTATCCGTGATTTATAATGACGCAACGCTACTTTTACATTACTTTTTGACGTGCTGTGGGAGCATTCTTCATAAACAGAGTGCAGGCAGGACATGGTGCGTTGCTGTGGGAGTTTATTAGCCAAAGACTGAGTTAGTTTGACAGTCAAGCACTGCGGGAGATCGGCTGTGGAGTACTGTGAGAGCTTGGCGATGGCGGGTGTAACTGATGTAGTGGGTGTGGACAGATGTGGCGGCAGGGTTACCTCTCCTTAAAGACCTGCAGGCCCCTGACCAATCCCTCCAGACACAACAGATCATAGCGGTTGGCCGGAACATCGATCTTGTAGAGGATAACGTCTGATGCACCCTCAGCCTTCACATCACCCTGCTCTCGGCTGATTATGTCCCTCTCTGAGGTCTGGAGGAGAACAGACAGACATCGACAGACACTATCAGGAGCGGTCCAACCAGGCCTGGTAGACTACAGGTCATCAGGGTTAGCAAAAGCTAAGACTGGGTGTGACTACATCATATTCACTCAACCAATTAGGAGCAGACAGCCTATATCACATTCACTCAACCAAACAGGAGCAGACAGCCTACATCACATCCACTCAACCAATCAGGAGCAGACAGCCTACATCACATCCACTCAACCAATCAGGAGCAGACAGCCTACATCACATTCACTCAACCAATCAGGAGCAGACAGCCTACATCACATCCACTCAACCAATCAGGAGCAGACAGCCTACATCACATCCACTCAACCAATCAGGAGCAGACAGCCTACATCACATTCACTCAACCAATCAGGAGCAGACAGCCTACATCACATCCACTCAACCAATCAGGAGCAGACAGCCTACATCACATCCACTCAACCAATCAGGAGCAGACAGCCTACATCACATCCACTTGAGCTGTCAGCATGGTACTAGTGAGTTCAAAGGGAACAACTGGGTGTCTTTTTCAGCGGCAAAATTACTTACAATCTCATCAAGCTCCAGCCCAAACTCAAAGCACAGTTCATCAAATTCTTCATCAGCTAAAAAAAAAAACAGGAAAAAGGAGTGGTTTTAGTAATGGTTTAATTCTCTGATTTGTCTCAACTGATTTTCCAGCCTACGGCTCTGAATGTCAGTTTAACAGGGCAGCTGGGGGATGACGGCCTACATTTTGTGACTTGCAGAATTGTGAACACACGTTTGTTTCACAACCCTGAGCCAACCATACATTTGAAGGATTGCGAATCACATGACATGACAAAGTCTGCAGGTTACTCCTACAGAGCTGCAATGTTTAATGGCCGTCACATGAATTCTAGCAATAACCAGAGTCATCCTTATCAATGATACACAAACGAAAGCAGGACTTTTAACTCAGTCAATTCGTTTTTGGGAGATGCATCTTGGCAGCTGTGATTGCTCACTCTGCGGTTACCCACCTGAGCTGCGCAGCCATTGCATCAGAGGATTAAACATTAAAACAACTCTAACAACATAAACCTACCGGAGCACAAGCTAACACACACTGAGGCCAGTGGACAAACTGCTGATTTACCAGGTATGCCCAGGCCAGGCATGCAAACATGGAGTTATACATCTATAACTACAGGTTATCAGAGTTAGCCAGGACAGAGCCAGGTATTGACTGGTGAATGTGAGGATGTGGTCACTGCTTTTAGCTACATACAATCAAATCTGTCCTTACTTCAGTTAATCTAGCAGTATGAATAACTGCAAACAAAAAAACAAATATATTTCCACTGCATTTTGTTTCATAATTATACAGTTACATAGTGGTGGATGACTAGACAACTGACGAGTCAGCTTACAACTGTTTTTCAAAAACAAACAAACCAAAAAAACAACGGCACTTTTTTATTTTAATGTGAGTTTCGATCAAGATAGATTTGGTCTCACTGCGATTAAAAACATTTAAATAGAACTGGGGTCCAGCTCTTGAAAGATAGCATAAGATTTGTTAACGTTACCACAGTATTTGTGTATAACACAGTAAAAGACATGATCAATCTAAATAACAGCTACATTTAGATTGCTATAACTGTGCCACACAAAATCTTAGTTTTTAAGAGGGTACATGACAGAATTTAATACACTAAAAATATATATTTCAAATTAACAGATAAATGGATATTCCAATCTAAAAGATACATGATGCAATCGGTGTGAAACGTCATGCACCACCCAGTGGTCACAGATGAGTACGAGCCCGGTAGCTAGCCCTCTATTATGTCTTCACCTCAACATAATGACATTTCTGAATGCTTACTACTAAAAGATGTAAATGTAGCGAGATGTCACGTTTAAAATGCAGTTTTGTGACAGAACAGCTCCAGCAGGAAACGTACATTGTTTCAACTGTCATTTAGGCTGGCTAGAAGCTTCATGTCCAACGGACTCTCTGTATATCACTAATCCATTGCAAAGGATACCACTATCAACTCCGATACCATTGTCAGACTCGGAACTAGTGAAAACAACAATTATTCACGCAAAACGTCTTACTGTATGTTCTGCCCAACGCTTGGAACAGAAGATCCCGTTTAACGCTGACAGTCGGCATGGTCACAAATGTTCCCGTCTGGCTACCTAAGTCTATAAAGGACCCCTAGCTCAGAAACGAGGCTGACCAACAAACTGCCTGAAACATTTTCCTGACAAGAAATTATTGGTTTCTGACTTACCTTAACTATCTTAATGTAAGTCAGATTTAGGTGGATGGATTTACGTAATGTATATTTTAACCTGTACTTCATGGCTAATTGGGATGGGCGCGGTTTAGGGTGACGTACGTTCGGCTTGTAATCGTGCTTCTTTATTGAAGAAATATCATCATTGTAAAAAAAAAAAAAAAAATGACAAACAATGCCAGGAGACCATAACATAACATTAAAAACATACAAAAAGCTTGAAAGAAGTACATAGATTGGAGGTTTTATGTTTATGAGAGGTTGGGAAACTTTTAATATACTACTTTAAATATACTTTTTCATTTAAATAAAAAAATTGCATTGTAAAAAATTATTTACAGTGCAATTAAATTAGGCGTTCGGTGACTGGATTTCTAATCCGTGCAGAGAAGAAGGACTGATTTCGTATGACGCGCTGGTTGCACCAAGGGCCAGTCAAAAAACCGGCAGTCGGAGTCGCTGTCTGGTGGTATCGGCACTTCCTGCCTGAAAGCTCCGTTCCGCAGCAACTAGCTAGCAGCTCCGTTCCAGCAGCAGCCAGCAGTGCTAAGCCCATGAAATCCATAAAAATAAAAGCCCCCGATGAACTTCATTATTATAGTGGGAATCGTTAACTCTAAAAGGCGGTTTTTCTCGTTATTGAACATCCCACAATGTTGCGTGTTATAGTTATTCTTCGTCTCTTATACTAATTTACATAAAAATCCGGGTCAATTAGTTTACATCACTGATATAATGTAACATATATTTTACATAATAATAATCACTATTATAACTTTCTTGGGATATTAATGTATTGTATGATTAAATGTAAGAATTTTTATTTAAAAAACGTACATAACTGAGCAAAAACAAAGAAACAATGACTGTTAATAGACCTTAGTCTAGACTCGGTTAAACAAGGGTTCATCATACAACAACAACAACATTATGGATTATTTTAATTACTAGTATTTAGCACCCTTGATATTAGGAATCATACTAAAATATAAAACATCTGAACAATGGATAATAGGGTAAAATCAGTTCTGCTGCTTCACAAAAGGGCATGTTAAACTGTATTTTACTGTACATCAGTAAAATAACTTGGAATCTTGAATCAGATCAATTGGATAACAATGTTATATGATTGAGCTGAATCCATTAAACATACTCGCACTGAATATCTTTAGAATACACTTCCATATCTGATAAAATGGGTTAAAGCCATTTAATTTTAGCAGAAAATATCCAAGTTAGAGAATTACATGGTAGAGGTGGGGCATGGTAGTCTCACCTGTTTGTCTGATCAGCTTTCAAAACAAAGTTTGCACTACTAAGCCACAGACTTTTAGAACTACATTTCAGTCATGTAAACATGGTCAGAATATGAGATATATATACGCAGAAAACCTGGTTGTAAGCAGCCAACTTTAGCCAACTTGGACAATAATTCAACATGAATGGAAAAAAATCAAATCTTTATTACTGTGTAATAGAAGGTTTCAACATTACTGCACACATAACTAATTTTCAGCTAGTTAAAATAGGTTGATTTTCAGCAGTATCAATATAATTATGACGAAGGACGGAATTCAGTCTATTCTGAATGTGAATAAAGAACGGATAGTATGCTTAAGGTTTTGTAATTGTGTTGCTGCACACAACCCTCAAAAAAATTGTACAAGTGGTCAAAAAAAAACGGTTTTGGTATGAACTGTTGGGTAGCTTATCCTTTTAGAACACCACCTATTTGTAGATGGGATTAACAGTCTGCATAAAATAATTACCTAAAAGAACATGTGATGACTTCGCGTCTCAATCAAGTCACTCCATATTGTGATGTCACGAACGTACACGTACAGTCAAACTGCATAATGTTACAAGAAAATTACATGAGGGTGCATAGTGCCTTATTCTACCTTTAAGTATTCCTGCTTTCCTAGAATTTGCACAGAATGCAAAAAAAAAAAAAAAAAAAAAAAAATTATGGTAACATACTGTAATAAATAAATATGGTATTGTATAATTGATTTTTCAGCACTACAGTGAACCCTCGTTATAGCAGACCTCGTTAAATCGGACTATTTCTGCTGTAACAACATGTGTGGTCTATTCTGGTTAATATTGGTTAAAATTCAACTTTTATTTCCCTTGCACTTTTCTGTCATCTGATTTTTCTCTCTTTACTCCCCTGTCTTTCTTCACTTTCTCTACCTACCTCTACCTCCTTTCACTGTTCTCTTTCCCTTACTTACTCGGTAATTTTTCTTTTCCTCTGTCTCTCTTCCCTCTTTCTTTTACTATTCCTTGTTATTGGTTGCTATTACGGTGGTGCCACATCGTGTCACCCGGATATATCGTACTATCGGTTATATCGTACTCCCTTTCCCCCCAATTAGTCTGGTTTAACGAGGGTTCACTATATATAGTACTGTGCTCACCAATAAGGTTTGAGTTTGGTGGGGTATTTTTAGGATTTAGGTTTGGTTTTGTGTTGAACCTTTAAGTGTTCATACATGAAAATGAGCTTTATTTTACTGTATCTAGCTTAAAAAATTAAACAGTGGTTGGTGACTGACAATCACCTTGAAGCCGTTCTTCATTCTGACACCTAGTTGGCTGGAATGGCATCCAATCAGAAATACGGGGGGAAACTAAATTCAGCACAACTCCAGCATACAACACAACCTAAGAATTCCACCACTTCCATTAGCATAAGGGGAGAACTGGGTAAGTAGAGCCACATTTTACATGTCATGGTCTTACACCTTGTTGTCCATCCATAGAAATTAAAATATTGCTTCTAAAGCAGTTTCAGAGGTATGAGCCATCAAAAAAATGTGGTCCTTTGGCACAACTTACCCCCAGGCAGGGTTAAATTGAGAATGGGGGTGGGGTACATTTAGAACTGTGGGGTAAAAAATGCCACACCTAATTAACTACATATTGAATAACATAAAGTCACACCATTTTGAGAAATAATACACTTTATTAATTTCAACAATGGAGCAAAGTGCTTGGTGCATATCACCTGTCACATGATGAATTACATCACATCAGGCTAATTCTCAGTGTATACTGCTGAGAGAGAGAGAAAGAGAGAGAGAGAGAGAGAGTATGTGCGTAAATGTTTGCTATGCTTGTGTGTGACTATAAGACAGAAGTGATTGTGTTTTATCTTCAAGTCTTGACACTATGGCTCATTCAACATTCTGCTTTTCAAGTATGTCTTATGTATGGTAAACCAACCCTTACTTTCAGACAAATGGATGAAGGATCCTTCCCAAGAAAAGATGTTGTGAAAAATTGCCACATTTCCTCACAGGTGGTGGAACAGCAAGCAGAGAAAATCAGTGCATCTTTCCATGCGGTCTTGGAAAGTGGAATTTGGAGTGAGCCACTGGCTCAATTTTATCCCACAACCTCAATTTTGACAAAACTGCCTGACACTCGTATGATGATTCATTTTTTGCACAAGTTTATGACGTCAATTTGTAGCTTATAGAGTGAGGAACTAATATGCAATGATGTCCCAAACTTATTTATTTTTCTTAAGATACAAGAGTTTATTTATTTTTTATTTACGTGATATTTTGATCATGGTGAATTCACTTTGCATGACAAAAATCGTGTTTTTGGTCCTGGTTTGCTTACCACTCTTTCCACATGCTCATCTCCATCAAAGCCTGGGTTTTAATCTGTGATCACGTGGTTAATTTTGTGTATGGGTGCCTAGATACAGGGGATAGCTCATTTTACCCACTGGGACGATTTACCCCGTTCTCCCCTACGTATCATGTATCATTTGTTTGTACCATTGCAAATCCTGCAGATGCCACTGCTACACAGACGACACTACAACACATTTTCAACCATGCTCATGATATTGTATGTTCGGACTCCCCAAGAACATTTACAAGTATCACACAAATAGTCTCTTTCAAAATGATTTTTTTTTTTCATGATTACATAATTTCAGATAAAAGAACAACACAAGCAATACACGTTTTTGATGTTTTTGACGAAATAATGAAAACTGCCGTTAAGTTACTCCGCTGCTGTGCTTCCAACTGAGTCGTTCCTCGCCAGGATGCGTACGGAGTCCAGATGTAGTTGCAGTGTCCCACTATTTCTCCCCCAACCCCGACACCCCCACCCCCCAACCTCCAACAAGTCTCCACTGACCGCGAGTAACCCTGTACGTCCAATGCCAAGTTGACATCACTGACAGACAGCATCACGCACCACGTACAAGAGTCCAATCACAGACTGTGGAATGGCCTCGGCATTATTATACCTTGACGACTTCCCAGCCAGTTCCGGGCGAAGAGGAAGGGCTAATATCGGCGAATCCATCGCAGGAATTCAATCAGCAACAGTCTATAACAGTGGTCCTTAAAAGTACCGAAAAATCATTCTCAAAGCGCTGATCACAAATACGTATCTGGCATGCATTCTTCGGTGTCGCAGCGGTTAAATGAGATTATATAGAATAAGGTGAGTGCGTTTTGCCTTGTTATATCCGCCCTCTTGCCGTTGGGTAGCTTTAGCTACAGTACAGATCAAGGGAGTTGCAGATGTGCCGCGATGCTCTGCCGACTGAACATACCAGACAAGCAACAGAGACCATCCGACTGTATGGATGGATGAGCATCCATAGACCATCCTTGTGAGACCAGCCCTTGCAGTCCATATAAGAAGTGTCATGTTCTGTTTAGATCATCAGACACATTTTGAGTTGCAGTAACTAAATGTCTACTCTCCACGTACATGACTGAGCGACGAGAGATAGCTATCTAACGCCTGTTAAAGAAAGTATTTGACTTTCCAAGTTAACTACAAAACGTTAATGTTAATGTTGCAACTGGTTCGCTTTCAATACATGCTGTGGCGTTAACATACACCTTTAGTAGCTGGACAGCTAACGCGACATCCTGAGACAAGCGCGCTAACGCTTACTGATCTGTCGCTTAGCTATTGAATCGTCAGTGTAAAGCTGGAATAGCCATGCAAACTTGTCATACAAATTTTGATGTTTGCCTGTCAAGTACATGAAGTCACGAGTTAATCGATCTAGCTAGCTTTATTTTACTAAGTAACAAGTTATTTAGACAGTGTAGTTCGACCAACAACATTTCTGTGTTCCCAGAGTAGTGGTCAGATTCAAAAAGGGAATACCAAGATAAACTTTCTAGTGGTAGCTTCTAGCGATTCTTATTTGAATTAGATTTCACACGTAAATAGGTAGATACCCATCCGTTTTTTCACAGGTGATTACACGATATGGAAGCTCAAATGGGGCCATCGCACCACCATGTCTTTGCTAACGTTAGCTGGCTGACTGATGCATAGGAGTTGGAACTGAGCAATGGCAATCTAATTAAAGGGGGGGATTAGTGTGCGCTTGTATTTACATAGAGGTACCATTGTCTAAACTGTGTGGCCCGTTGTACAGTAAAGCTCCATCCTGTTTTAAAAAGTGAGCGAGATACTACTTCTCTTTTTTCGTTGTATAGTAAAACCCTACTCTCTGCATTATACCGAGATCATTTTGATACACTATCGATAAATAACTCAATGCTACAGTGTCTGTTTTTAACAAGAAGCATTGTGTACGTTTCCAATGCATTCCGTTTTCAATCCAAATAGTGCATGTCTGCAAAAAGTTGAACTGGCATTATTGTACTAGGCATTAAGAAGACTATCCATTTTCTAACCCTCAGAACGTCCTTACACTAAAGAGAAACATTTGCAATGTTTTAGAACTTTTAGCACTGTGTTCCAATTTTGTTTCTTCATGGGTGAAGAAACAAAACAAAAATATTATTAAGCTTTGCTTAATAACATATAGGTTATTAAGCTTGTTGTTAGGATTGGAGTGTTTTATCTTTGGTGAAGTCTAGATTCTGTGAGTTTTAAAGAATACTTTATGTCATTCAAGTCAATAAAATGGTATGCAAGATGTCTTGATCTTCAGCCATTTTGTTGTCCAGGTGTTAGTGTGTGTTGAATCATGGTCTTACTCTAGGACCCAGCTGTGCTTAAACCTCAGCTCACTGGCAGGTGGCTAACATGCAGACTTTTCTGGTAGAAAGCAGTATTTAAAAAAAAAAAAACACTTGACACAAAGTGGAGCTCTATAGCCTTAGAAATTATTTGGTAACCTGTTCCTGGCTAATACGATTCAGCAACTTTCTTCCAGACATCTTCAGGGACTTTTTTTAATCATGGTGTGATGTGCTGACAACTGACTGACTGTGACAGTAAGTGCCATTTGTAGTGGGCGGAGCTAATGCAAATCTGACCTGATCGTCTACCAAAGTATTCAGATATCTTTGACTTGAGTTTTTCCACACCTGAAGATTGCATGTTTTTACGCAAACTAATGAAAGAAATGTGGAACATCTGTATATTTTTGTCTTAGGAAGATGTGACAAAATTCATTTTTAAAAATTTGCAAAAATTAACAAATTGGCAAATAATTTGTCATGTTAATGTATGCATTTTTATGCAAATTTCACAATCTTTTACAATTACTTTTCACCACAGAAATAGATAAGACTGGGCTTTGTGTTCATACTAAGCTTACTGTGGGCCGCCGTCTCTACACAAGGGAAGGCTGTTGTGATTTGTGATTCGTGATCTCAGACCACTAACAGTAGCTCAAGTCTTAGTGCGTGCACAGCACACACACAGATGCATACTTTCATAAACGTTTTCCATTCAGAGCAGTCCTTGGCCGTGGTATCTGTAGGGCGGGGGCTAACGGGTCTTACAATGAACACGTTCATCTTTCTCCTCAGCAGCAGAACCGCTGGTGTTGTAAGACAAAAGCTCCATTCAGTGAAAGGAAGTCGTGATTCCCTCTTACCGTGCTGCAGTGCTTTAATACGCCTTACGCACCAATCGCTGAGCAAATCAAAGATTATTCAGCTTATTCCTACGTGCGGATTGGCTGAACTGGCTGAAAGTACTTTGTAGTCCAACCTGTTACACAGATGCTCCCATATATTGTTGAGCAACAGCTCCAGTTTTCCCGTTTATTTCCCCCAGTCATTTTTTTTTAAACTACAACACGTGGCCTATGAAAGAGCTGGCTCACAGCCCTTCCAACACACACACACACACATACACACTCACACAAATGTCTCTACCTGTCTCATATGTGAATATGTGGATGTTTTTGTCAGGTTAATCAAAATATCGCATGAGAAAAAGAGGTGCAACAGCTCCAGGGCTCACTGAACTTTGTATTGAGACTGTCCGAGGGAAGAGAGAACTGTGCCCATTACTGTGCCTAGCCTATCGCAGCACATAATGAAGATGTCTACTTACCTGGGTGTCTTAACTGTTGGCAAAGGGGCTACCTTGGCCTACCCATTACTTTGTGACTGTACTCTCAGGCTACCTTGCGTGCGTATTTATGGTGCATTATGAGTTGTGCAACGAGCCTCTCCACCTGCTCATTGTTAATTGATAACTGATGGGGTCAGTGAGCATCCAGGCTGCAGTTTCCTGAGGAGGTAATTCTACCCTTCCCACAGTCTTACTGAAGGTCTGCCCACAGCTAGGTGATGGAGGCTGTTTCTCTGGGCTGTGAAGCACAAGTTCCATGTTCTGTGCTCTTGAAAGTCAACCTGTAAGAACTGGCAATGGGGATCTCGGAGAACAGGGCGGGTGGAAATCGTATCTTAAACAATGTCTCACGGAGAGCAACAGGTCGTTTGGGTTGGGAGGATCGTCCTGACTCTCTGCTCTGCAGTTGGACGTTTACCTTCATCCAAGACAGGTCAGCAGAAAAGGCTCCAAACTGCGTAGGCCGTGTCTGCGGCATACCCATCGATCGCACTCAGAGGCACCGGGGCGAGGTGTTTTCCGTAACCCTGCACCTGTGGCTGCAGCGAAAGCTGGCCAACCTGCAAAGTTACCGATAAATAAAACATGTGCCTTGTTTTATTTATCGAAGAGATGACTTAATCGAACAGATCCGTGGCCAGTTCAGATCAAATTCTCGTGTAAAAACTATTACACGAGTAAGTGTAAGCTTCTTCAATTTTTCTTCGTGTAAAATCTCCATGCGTGTGTGTTTATTATATCTGTGTATGGGGGTGTGTGTGAGTGTGTGTGCACATGCGCTAGTCGTGTCTGTGGTGCGAGTAAAAGGCTGTATCGACAGTCATTTTTATCGACTGTTTCTAGAGGGTGTGATCCCCGGGCGGGGAGAGCAGTCGCATGCTCCGCTCATGGACTGAGTGAATCACTCGAGTCTGCGCAGATTAGAGCCTGAAGTCACTGCAGCTTTACCGGCCAGAGGCCGTGTGTGTAAGAGCACAGCAGATTAATGGATCTCTAATGTCTCTGACATCATCCTGGGTCTCCGCCATCTGCTGGAATAACTAGTCGGATGTCACTCGTCCGAAGTATCCTGTTATATTGTACTTATCAATTTTTCCATTTTCTTTCTTACAAGGGGATAATGAGGGAAACCCACTGTACCCAGAATTCTTGTTTCTCGATTGCTTAGTGAAGCTTTTATGTTTTATGTTGATTGAGTGTTGTTTTTGTGTTCAGGGTGCAGAAAGCACCAGTTTCAGGGATGACATGTCAGATTCGGTCCTGTTTTATGACATAAAGTCGCAGAAATCTGGGCTTCATTGGTAGCCAAAAGCACATGTGTTGAGACACTGTTCTTCTCAGAAGAATGACCAGAACTTCCATCGCTATAAGTAGAATGAAACAACAAAATGAAATATTTATCATGAGTTCTCTTTGGACTTTAGGATCTAAGTTGAAATGTGGCCAACTGGCCAAGCCTCTGTGAAACCTCAATTCATGCAGATTTAATGGCGGTGTGATGAGCAGAGTGCGCGGACAGCCTGGAGACGGCTTCAGTAAACAAGGATAACATCTGTGATTTTTTTAGTCAAAGACAGAACCTGTTAAAGACAGAACTGAGAGGTAGGTTCAATGAGTAAGGTTTTGATAGCTGAACATTTACATGGATCCATATAAATAAATGGGGAACCCCAACATGTACCTGGCGTAATCTGCCTGCATTCCAGGTCATGAGATGTAATGTTCTCGAAGTCATTATTGCCTGTGTAATGTCATTCTTGAGTTAGTTTTATTCAGCATTTTGTTCACTGGCTGAGACACCCTTGGAATGTTCTGGACTGTTCTTCTTCATATCAACCATTTTAAATTTTAATGTCATTTTTATGGCAGATCTTACCATGATTGTGTTTATTTTTACAGCACCTATACTGCCTTAATTTTGAATTAGCTAATAGGACAGATGTTACTGAGGTTGCTGGAATGGGTGCACAAATGAAGAAGCAGTCTGTTTGTGTCTGTGTGTGAATGTGCATACATATTGCTTTTCATCAGGGCCATCGTGTTTTTTCATTCTTTCTCTTTAATCTTTGTTATAATTAACCTTAGTAAACCATTCCTCACTAAAAGAAAAAGCACAGTTAAAACAGTTTATTAGTAGTCAGCTGTCTAATAATTGTATTAGTATTATAATTTGTGACTCCATTTGACTCTTGATCGATGTGTCACATTTTCATATGAGATAACATTAGGGCCTCAAACACAGCATAATGGCCTGGTGTAGTACTCAGGCTTTAGCTGTTACAGTGCGCGTTTGGAGGTAGCTGTGATCCTGTGGTCTGCGCCAGGCCTGGTGTCCCTGTTGCCTTTTCCTTGCATCAGCTGTCGTCTCATGTCCTGGCCGCTCAGTGGAAGTTTTTGACTGAACTTCAGCACCTTGGACAGCCCCCCATTGAGAGGTGATGAGAGCAGTAATCCCAATTAACACCACGCAACTGGGCGTGAGTCCTAAATAGACCTGTGGATGGCTGTACTGTTTGCTCACCCCACCCTTCTCCCTCACCCTCACTCCTCCTTCTTCTTCATCGTATTGCATAGTGTAGCATAGAATGTAGTGTACCATAGTCTGGTGTGGTCTAGTGCAGTGCAGTGTGGGTAGACAAATTCTTTACCTGTCGTTGGGCCCCACAGAGAACCCACATGCCAGCAATTTGCTCACTGTGTGCTCACTGTGCCCATGTTGTACTCACACTATGGCCACACTATGCTAATTCTGTCCTCACACTGTGCTAATGTTGTGCCCACAGTGTACTGGCTTTATGCCCACACTATACTCATGCTTTGCTAACATTGTGTCTGCAGTGTGCTAGTTTTAAGCTCACACTATACTAATGCTGTGCTAAAATGTCTGCAGTGCTGGTTTCATGCCCACACTATACTAATGCTGTGCTAACGTTGTGTCTGCAGTGTGCTGGTTTCATGCCCACACTATACTAATCCTTTGCTCATGCTGTGCTAATTCTATGCCTACATTTGGCTCACACTTTGCCAAATCTTTGCTCACATGCCGATTCTCTTGCATGTCGATAATGCGGTGTCCACTTTGTGCCAATGTTGTTCCCGCTCTGTGGTAATGCGGTGCCATCCTGCCTCCCTGGTCAGACAAGGGAGACATACAGACCTACTGCCAACCCATACACACCACGGACACACATCTGCGCAGTCACACTGCATTACAGACCTACCGCCAACCCATACACACCACAGACACACATCTGCGCAGTCACACTACACTACAGACCCACTGCCAACCCATACACACCATGGACACATACGGTCACACTGCATTACAGACACCAACCCATACAAACGACGGACACACGCATATCCACTCACACACACTCATTCAAACACTAGGCCTGACGCACATACGAATAGCAGTTTTTTTTTTTTTGTGTGTGTATTTCACAAGTTACCTTTCACCCAGTGTAGGATTTGCGCTGTGTATTTTGTGTGGAAATCGGCTCTGTGGAAGAGTATTGCATCACGGCCGTGTAAAAGAGCTGCCGGTGGCTCGGCTTCACGCGCTCACTCTCCAATACACTCGGGTTACTTCACACACTCACGCTCCAGCTTTTCTTGGCTTGGTGTGCTTACTGTGAATAAGAATTAAAAGCGCTGGAGCATTCTGAGGACCATCAAGCAAGAAATATATGGCTCCCGATTCAAAATAAGTTTAGGGCGTAAGTAACTCTGTCACCAACACTGTGATTTATTGATAGATGTATTGAGTGCTCTGAGCTCTGCTCTTTAGGTCCCATGTGCTGCTGTCGCAGTGGTATGAGGTTAGCGTGAATGTTTTAAGTGGAAGTGTAGTGTATGGGTTAAGGAATGGGTCTTGTAACCTGTAGATAGCTGGTTCAGTTCTCAGGTGGACCGTTGCTGTTGTAACCTTTCACAAGTTATTTAACTTGAATTTATGTAGTAAAATATGCAACTGTATGAACAAATTGTAAGCTGTTTGAGTGGCTCTGCATATAATGGGATGTAGATAATTGCAGTGTAATATCGTATGATTTTCTCTCTGCAGGAGCGTGGAGTAACAGCCTGTCATTGGACCCCCCTCACCCCCACCCCCCCGTGGCCTGCGTTCTTGTGGGGAGCTAACGGACCGACGCACCCTCTAAAGGGACTCAGAGTGAGGGGCCGCCAGACAGAAGGGTCGGGCAGAAGGGTGGTGTCTCTGGTCTGTGTGCGGGCGTGAGAGGGGGCGGTGGTCGCGCCGGAGGATGAAGCTGAAGGAGGACATAAACCCTGTGCTGCTGCAGGTGTTCCGCTCGGTGGTGTGGGTTTACTCCTTCATCACCTTCCTGCCCTGGTATCTTTTGTCGGGGCCCAGTGAGGGCGTGGAGCGGGCGCGGCGGGTGAAGGCCGTGTCGGTGAGTGGGCACCCTGGCGGGCCTTACCGCGCCGTGAACAGCCTGGCGCACCTGGCGTCCACCCTCCACCCGGACTGTGACACGCTGGACAAGGTGTTTGAGTTTGCCGCGCAGCGCTTCCCACAGAGGGACTGCCTGGGCACCAGAGAGCTGCTCAGCGAAGAGGACGAGGGCCAGCCCAATGGCAAGGTCTTCAAAAAGGTGAGGCAGGGAGGCTGCGGGTTCAATTCCCACATGCAGAGCATGCAATTGCACCTGACAGTCCTGGCTGTGGGAAAGCACAAGAGTCTTCTGTCTGGAACAAATAGATCAGAATTTCGTTCTCCTGTGAAGAGCACTGTGCCAGCTCTGCCCTGAAAGTCAGAAACTAACAAATAATTATATTCAAGCTACTTTACTTGTAGAGCCCCAGTACATATTTTGTTAAGAGAGTCAGTCCCACCAGGATTTCATAAGGTTAATGATCATTTATTTCAACTAAAATAACTGATTTTGCATCAGTAATTTCCAGAATTGTGCAATAAATTTAGCACTTTTGCCAATTATTTATCAACGTTAACATTGTTTTCAGGCTAAGCTGATAATTTAGCTTGACCCAGTGTAAATGTGCATGTGTGCATGCCTCTGCAGAGATTACACATATTGTAATTGTGAAGTGTATGACAATAGTGAGTTCTGAATGCTGGAATTACTGTTGTAATCAACATTTATCTCCTGATTCAAAACAAACCATAACTAATTGTGTGCATTACATATTTCCCTTATAAATTCCTCTTCATACCACATTCCTTCCAGATACTTGCTAGCATACGTTTGCTAACTGTTCATTTTTCTAGCTAGCGTAAGTTTGATTAACATAACCTCAGGTCGATAACGTGTTAGCCTGAAACGTTAGCCCGTATAGCTAAGCTGACTGTGCCAAATTCAATTGTTGAGCAGTTTACAGAAGTCTAAATGATTAGCAGAGTGATGGACAGTGTTTTAAACCACAGTTTTCTTAAATTATGATGACCGCAGCAGCTGTTTTGCCTTTTGTTCAGTAATTTCTGGGAAATGTGATGTTTTGTGGTAAGATTGAAAAATGTGCAGCATGCTAAAAAATGGATGGCTTGTTTGTGACACTGAGTTTATAACGAGAAAGTTCCGGGTTTTGGGTTGCCCCACAGACTGACCTGATACAGTGAGCAGATTATCTATGAGACGTGTGCTGTGCTGTGTCTGACAGAGGGGAGAGAAAGACAGCATTGAGGCAGACAGTGCTCCTGTCACCAGCAATGCTACATCCGCTAACTATTCTCTGTTATCTGCTCTGTCCTCATTTCTGCCAGAATGTGTTTAATTCATTAGCGATGTTGCATCCAATTTTGTGTGTGTGTGTGAGTGTGTATATGAATGTGTGTGTGTGTGTGTGTTTGAGTCTGTTAGTATGTATTTAGTGTGTTTACAAGTGTGTATGTATGTGAGTGTTCACATGTGTGTGTGAGTGTGTATGTGAGTGTGTGTGTGTTTGTGAGTGTGTGTGTAAAGTGTGAGAGTATGTATGTGAGTGAGCACGTGTGTGTGTGAGTGAGTGTGTGTGTGAATGTGAGTGTGTGTGTATGTGTGTGTGTGTATGTGCGTGTCTGTGTGTGTGAGTGAGTGTGAGTGTGTGTGTACAAGTGTGAGAGTATGTATGTGAGTTTGCACATGTGTGTGTGAGTGAGTTTGTGTGTGTGAGTATGTATGTGAGCGTGTATGTGTCTTTGTGAGTGTGTGTATGTATGTGAGTGTGTGTGTGTATGGGAGAGTTTTGTGTGTGTGGCTAGCGCACGCTGCTTTGCAGTCTCACGGCTGTAAAGCTACAGCACTTGTCTGAATGAGCCTGCGCTGGTGAGATTAAGCACAGCTCTGTCTGGGAGGCGGGTCACATGGTCACACATTATCCTCCCAAGGTGCTGGACAGCAGGTGCCAGCACAGAGCATTGTGGGAAGTGTGACACTGGGTCCCAGTCCCAGGCTGTCGGCGGTAATCCTGCTCTCTTAGAATTCCAGTGTAAGCCTCTTGTCGTTGTGCTGATGGCGAAGTGACTGTGCTTTTTGCCAAGCTGGGCTGGGACAGAGCGGGGTCAGGCCGGGGTACATTTGGAGAATTATGCTCCATTGATGGATGTAGGATAAACTACGTGGTTGAACTGCTTATTCCACGTCTCTTGCTCAATGCAAAATTCAGTTTTGAAATGGGTATTTGTAAGCATAATGTGTAATTGTTTTAAGATGTTGTTTTAGCAACATAGTTAACTACCTCCAGCTGTGCTAATCTTCTTATCCTTTAATTCCTGGAACTGAATAATTTCTTTTAATTTTGTCTTGCGGCATGAAAACAGCATGGTAATTGTTACCTAACAGTGCTTCTAAAAGGTCAATAACATACTGCACATGAGACTATACCAAACACTGCATATCGCTTGGTGCAGTGGGCTGTGAGTTGAAAGGTGGAAAAACATTGGACTACTCTTTTCAAGTCTCCCCCAGAAACATGCGTATGGGTGTGTTCCCCCTCGTTCTTTAGCAGCACCCCTCTCCACCCTGCCCTGTAACCAGTTAAGCCTATATTAATCATACCTGTAATTCGTGGAACCAAGAAGAATAATTATTATTCATAAATAAAAATTATACTTAATAAAAATTATATTTTTTTGGTAGAAGCAGTTCGTATTTTCCTGATCAAAATACCAATGTTACAGGTTTTCGCTGGTTATTGCAGTAACACATCAGGGGGACTAGAGGGCAGTATTTCACCTTGAATAATTCAAAGCGAGTGCGGGTGAATAAGTCCTTCAGGATTTAATGGTCTCTTGTGGTCATGAAAAGTTTGTCTTATATTAAGTCAAAACCTTCTTTGATATTTCTTCTCAGCGGTTATTATTTTATCCTTCTGGCCTTAGCGAACTGTAAATCACCAACACACTGTAAACTGTTAATCGAAAAGAAATTCTCACAACAATAGCACTGTTTATAAATCGCCAACTTAGTTGTTACAGCATGCCTCAGACTATATCATGCCATCACATACTGCCGTGCGTTTCCTGACACTCTCTCGATTTCATCAAAATTAACGAAAGCAGGAGTGATATAGCTACACCTTAAATGAATTGTGTGCCGATTTCCATACTTTTTCACAGCATAAGAGAAAATACACATCTCTGTCTCTCTATCTGTTGTACAGTGGCCACATATTCATCGTCACTTTGGTAACCATATTTTTTTTGCTTCTGCCAATTTCAATGGCTAGACTGTGGTCACTGAGCCTGTACTTGGTAAGGACCTATCACTGCCTTGTATCTCTGACAGCGGAGAGATACTTTGGCCAGTTTATATTGTTTTTTTTAAGGTTCAGTGACATTGTTATCTCTGTCACGGTTTCTTTTTGCAGGTGATCCTGGGGGAGTACCTGTGGATGTCGTATGAGGAGGTGTACCAGGCAGCGCTGTGGTTGGGCAGCGGCCTGGCTGGGCTGGGACAAAGACCTCAGCACAACATCGCCATATTCTGTGAGACCCGAGCCGAGTGGCTCATATCTGCACAGGCCTGCTTCATGTACAACTTCCCCTGTGAGTCCGGCACATACACGCCCTCTCTTATACTCCAAGGCTATGAAAATAAATCACACATAGCACAATAAACTACAAAAATAATGAACCACATACAGGTTTTGAGTCAGATATTAAAATGCGCGGCATAGGAAAACTTTTTTTTTTATGTATATAACTTTGCCTACCTACCGATGTAGACCTCCAAAGCACAAAGCTGAATTTAAGTTTCTTGATTTCGGACGTAAATTGTCACCTAACAGTGTACATCTGAAACCTGTACAAAACTGTTCACAGTGTTAATTTGTGCTAATTTGGGTACCATAGATTCATTTAGGCCTGGGTGGTATTTGAAGCACAGACTGTAACGGTATATATCACTGTATATTTGTTTTTCTTAATATTTAAACTGTTTGCAGCCAGGTACCACGTACTTTGGATCTGGTGCTTTGACCATGTCCTTAAAACCCTGTCTATCAACTGTTTGAAAAGGAACCGTATCTTTACACAAGTACACAGTGATGGCGTTCGTTATGTTGGTCCACCTGTACTTTTGTGCTCGTAAGGACAGCTTTTGGAAAATTCCGGAGAAAGTGATGTCTGATTTGCAGAGCCAGCTTTTTTTCTATCAACCGCATTCTTTTGCTTTCCTCATATTCTGTAACGTGTTAGAAAAGATTACTTGTTTTACCACCCCTTGCAACTGCTGGTATCATTTTCTGCTCGTTGTCTGATTTTTTAAACCCGAACTATGTCCATATAATGGAAGTTGCACTGGTATTTTTTTAACCAACTCCTCCTCCGCCTTCGTTGTGTGCAGCGATTTCAGCCATTTCTTCAGCATGGGCTGCCATGTTTTCCAGACGATTTGCTGACGCAAGCTGATGACGACGAAGCCTGTGGCGAATCTTCTTCTTTCCAGCAGGCTTGGCACGATTTAGCGCAATGCTGCCTCACACTGGTGTAGTTACGTCGTTGGCACTTTGGATCTGTGAGGGCTCTACCGGCCATCACAGTATAGTCAAAACCCATACCGTAGGGCAAAGTCATACCAGTGTACTTTCTGTACCGTGTATACCGCCCACCCCAAGAGTCAATATATGAACAGTTTTCATCACATGATTAAATCTTGTGGTTAAATCTTTTGATAAACAAACTTGGCAGTGCAAACATGCGTAGTGTTAAAACTTACGGCTTAATATATTTAACAGATGTTTGCATATTTTATGTATGTACACAGTGGAAAACTGTGAACCATCTATCAACCATGGTAGTGTTCAGAATTCAAAAGGGCATATAAACTTCCCTTGATTAAAAGGGCCAAAATTGAAGATAGACCATGGATTCAGCTGAACCTAACACAAAAGATGTTAATGGTAGGGAATTAAGATTTTGCATGGTTTAATCTTTTACACAGTTGTAACTGTGCGCAGGCATGCTCAGGTGGGTTCTGTTTTCTTTTGGAATTATGTATGTGAATGTGTATATGTCCAAAGTGCGGCACAGTGGCAGGTGTGGCCACTAAGCCGGGTGGTGAGTGGAAGTAGAAACCCAACAAAAGTTAAACAAAAAGTGGCCAAAGGCCTTTTATTTATCTCTTTTAGGGGGCAAAAGGAACAACAAAACAAGAATATAGTACAAAACAGGGTTAAACTCAGAAACAGCACAGCCACCAGAAAGCCCCAGAATCCAAAACTCAAAAGTCCTCTTCAGTCTCCCATGTTGTGCATAAACAGACGGCCTAATTGAAGGCAAGCGCTCACAGCTGAGTTGATTAGAAATCACTCTCAGGTGAGGCTGCCTGTTCGTGAGGTCTCTGCTGTTGCAGCTCCAGTTACTTCTCCAGGCTGAGGGAGGGAACCAGGAGACTGACAGCAGTACAGTGGGAGGAGCTGAGGAGCTTGCTCCTCCCTCCACCTCTCCCGGCACCACAGAAGCTAGTTACCTTGCTAGGCCAGCACTAGCCCCTCCTAAACAGCTAGCATATACCTAGTCTGTCCAGTAGGTGTTTCTTAAAAGCTTCACGTTTTTCTCGCTCCACACTTGGCTTATTCAGTACTCACACAGCTGGGAAAGTTCACTCTAAAAGGTGTCAAAATGCAAATGTCCTTGCAGCTTGGTCATCGTTTGTCGTTGCTTTAGCCAGAAACTCTTCCCAACATCTAGAATTCATTCCATAGCCATAATGAGCCGCACATTACATATACGCTACCCCAGATTTTCTTATTTAACAATTTTGTGTGCTGTCCATGTGTGTCACACAGTTTCAAGTGTCCGTGAATATCTTTGAAGTGAGTATAATGAAATGGACGTGTATCAGTGAATCGCCAACTAAATAAAATAAGTGAGAACTGTAGTTCCGCTTGTATCGCCAACGCTTGGTGACACCTATAGTTTTGTTACTCCGTGCTGTACTGCAATGAATTATTCCCCCCTTTAGTTTCTGTAGGCCTCTGGTCTCCCGAAACAGGACAGATCTCATGCCGTTGTCTCCCATCACTTCCAAAATCATGTGACTAGTCCATAGTGGGGAGGGGGAAATGTTTAAAATATGCAAAATAAGGCAAGGGATAAGGTCAGCCTGTTCTGCTGGCAGACACGCAGCCCTGGCTCTCCGCTGTGCTGCTCTGTATGTGGTTATATAAGCGTCCCATTTGTGCCTCAGAATGCAAAGGATTTTTCTGTTTAAACTCCCCCCCAGTGGCCATAGAGACGTGTCTGCTTGAGTGTGTGACCCCCTCGCCCGGCATCAACCCTCGTTGACCCCCTCGGCCTCGCTGTAAACAGAGCCAGGCCTCGCGCTGACTCACGCTGCCCCGCGGCTCCAGAAACATCAGATCCCCACGTACGCCCCATCGCCACGGAGACCCGCACCCCCCCTGCTGTCCCTGTGGGAGACACCCCTCCTGTCTTCTTCAGCATTACTCAACCATCTGTCAGTCCTTCACAGCTCCGCTCTCCTCCTTCGGCGAGAGCACTCTCCCACTGTTCTGTTTCATTGCTCGCTAAAGACCATGAGATGAAGCTGCACTTTCTCCAGCTGTTGGTCTGTACAACATTACAGCCCCTGCTATTTCCTGTCACGAAAAGACGGTTCACTGAGTTTCAGCAAAAACCGGCCAATCTGTAACTAGAAACACCAGTGGTTAAGTGTCAAAACCAACTATCGCAGAGAGCCGGGTGAAGGAAAAAAGGCAGTGGAAAGATTGTGTTGACGTGACATTAAGAGGTCATAAATTAGGCTCGTCTTCCTGCTCTCTGTTTATCTCTCACGAAGAAGGTGTCGCCCCTAGCCTTGCGTGGCAGGAAGTGAGGGCTGTGTGACGCAGGACAGGGATGTGCATTCACGGTCCCCCACCTCCCCTCCTGTGACCCCCTGTCCCTCGCTCCCTCTCTTGCTGCAGGCGCCCTGAGTGTGGATTTTGGCAGCGTACGCCCTTTCTCCAAAGTGCTCTCGCGGCCCATCGCGGCCCCGCCTATGGCTGCTCCAGCTACCGTGGCCCTGAAACGACGCTCTCCATAAAAGCAGCGAGGACGCTGTGTTATTCGTCTTCTCTGGAAGCCTTTATCTCTTGTGGCCCAGTCCCTGTCCACACTGCAATTCTGAGTGTCTCTCCTTCTCTCTTATTATTGGACAGTAGGCGGTTCCGTAGCAACAACGGTCAACCTGTCACACCGTGCTCGGGGATGTCATCTATGACTATGTGACCCAAACGCTCTGTGGCTCCACGTTCCGTTCTGCTCTTGAAATGTCCTTTACGCCTCTGAGGGTGGGATATTGAGGTCTTTTTCAGATTCCGTCACTATCCCATCATCGGGCGGTATCATCCATAATCGAAGGGAAAGGTCATCGAGTTGTTCCCTTTTGTTTAATCAGTTATTCTATCTGCTTGTAAGTCATGAATGATGTGTATGAAGTAGTTCTCCAAAACTGGTACAGGAGAAGTCCCTTCTGCTTTTGGCTCTGCTTCTCAGAACATATGGGCGGCTTTGGCCACATTCGTCACTAATTTCTTGCTTCATCGCTAGCGTAGAGTCTTCGTGTATTCCGGTCAAATTTGAGTTGATATGTCTCGGCCAAACCCTTTCTGGAAAACTGGGCCAGCTGGCTAATGGCCCCAGATAACTTTCGATATTAACACTAGCTGTTTTGATATGAACCCTTTTTATAGCCAAATATAAGTATATACAGATCATTTTGCTTCATACAACCACATTCTACAGGAAGACACATTTTGAGTTGAGTTATATTTCTATGGTATCTCCTTGAACCAGAAGGAACACTACTCTATTAGCTTCCCTTATTTGTCATTCATCGTATCATCTGAAATGCTACCTTTTACGTAAACAGTTCTAAAATCCAACTCTCCATAGTCTTGAATGGTAAAGCTGGAGGGTCTCACTTATTTGAACATCAAACCCCTTAGATGTGACTTCGAAACCCCAAACCCCCTCGCTAAACTACTGTTTTGAACCTCTGCTTTGTTTCTCAGTGGTCACACTGTACTCCACTCTGGGGGGCCCTGCGATTGTCCATGGCCTAAATGAGACCGAGGTCACCCACATCATCACAAGTAAAGACCTGCTTCAGTCCAGACTCCAGGTAGGCCCTACCTTTGTGAACTACCAAACCACGCTGAACAACACTGTGCTCCTGTGAGCCTTTCCTCAAATATCAGACTCATAACTATTATACTCCAAGGTAGCCTCGCTTCTTTAGCTTTGCTAATAGACCAGCCACCGCTTACTTAAGTGGGAAAATCCAATAGTATTTTTTGCAGTTGCTAACTACTAGCACAGAGGTCTTTTTGTGGTGTGTATCTATGTTTGTTTACTGGGACTCGTTCTCTTGGTTTGATTTATCGAGGTAAAAGTAAGTCCACACTTTGTTTAGGGCTGTATGGCTGTTCAATGATAATGCAGCATGGAAAGCTACAGCACACAGTGTTGTGGACCATAGCGCTGCCATGGGTGCCCCCTGGAGGTAAATCTATACCTGGAGAGACATGAGGAGTCTATGGTTACACAAAGACATCTACATAATTGGACGTTATTGGACATGCTTATTCAGATGGAGAAGGGCACTGAAGCAAGCCTCAAAACAGTGTTTGTACGTTCATGTTTTGTAAAGCTAAAGTAAGCTCAGGCTGGCAAGATAGTTTAGTAAACTTATTTCGTTTTTAAGCACAGCTTTAGTGGCACGAGTCATGAACTACATCACCTCAAACAGCAATTTATATTCGCCACTTTCATAGCAACTGGGATGGCGGGAGAATGAAAAAATTCCCAAGGCCGATAGGGAACTTCTCTGAAAAACAGATTTAGGCAGAGGTTTAGGCAATTCTATGATTCCAGCCAGTAAATGTTTTATGACTGTGTTAACTGTCATTTCACTTTTCAAGTCAATGCTGTCTCATGGTTTTCTCTCTCAAACAGGTTTGAACAGCAGTTGGAGAAATAAAACTTGACAACTTGTCTTTGACAATGCGAAAAAATGCCTTTTTTTAACTAACGCTTTTTCTGTATATGAGTATATTTTTAATTGTTATTTTCAATAAAAAATTACTTTTTTTATTAAAAAAGTTTTTTATTAAATCACTTCAATAAAACATCTCCATACAAAAATAGGCAACATTGTTTAAATGTGGGCTGTACATTAGAATAGTCGGGTGAAGTAACATCTTAGCTATAATTGCTATTGTTAGCTTTTTACAGTCCACAGCACAAACAAATACATGTGGAAGATAAGATTTGGGTTGATTATGCAAAATTAAGGAAAATTAAGGAATTATTTTTGTCTAGAATTGGACTGTCATTGTTGTTGGCTAGCTGTTGTATTCTTAAAAATATTCTGATACATTTAATAATTCGGACTCCTAGCCTATCCACTGTTGTAATATCACATATTTCTGTCTTTTTTCCCTCCCTCCTTCAGGATATCCTTTTGGAGCTGCCCAGGCTGCGCCACATCATCGTCGTGGATACCAAGCAAACCACGTGGGAGGGATTCCCCAGGGGCATCAGCGTGCACAACATGGCAACCGTTCAAGAGTTGGGCGCCAAGCCTGAAAACCGTAAGTCCAGCTGCTCGCTCCACTTTTCCGCACTGAGTCCTCCCGTTCGACCCTCTTCCCTGGGTGTATCTGTCAGATCTCCCCTCTCCAAAGTCTCCTTAGCAGCATGATAACAGGTGATAACAGGTATTTCCACATTTACATTTATGAATTTAGCATAGAAACTTACAGAAAGGCATTCAGTAAGCTAGAACAGCGGAGCTGATATAGACTTATCAGAGCCACAGCCGATTGCAGTCATCACCCATCCTGAGTGAGATCCTCAACTACTTTTAGTAGGTGCCAATGGAACAATAGTCACATTCATTTTGAGGGTATGGTGAGGTATAGGAGGACATTTTCAGGATCGGATGGGACGAGATGCGATTTCAACAGATGTGTTTTCAGTTTGTGGCAGAAGGTGACTTTCCTTATTGTGACACGGGGTTCATTCCTCCCATTTCGGGTCAGAGTGGAAAAGAGGCATGACCGAGAAGAGGCAGGGTTTTTTTTGGAGGTCCAAGTGACCAGAGGATGCGGGGTGCAGGGTCTTGCAGGAGTGTGAGGTTTGATAATAGATTTCGGGTAGGTGCAGTTCCTCTCGTATCCCAAAAGGCAAAAGCCAGTAGTTTGTATTTTATCCAGGTGATTAAGACATGTCTTTATTTTAGTTGATTACATGTAAGTCGAGCAGCGGTGTTCTGTATGAGCTGAAGTACTTGAGAGCAAAAGCTGGGAGACAAACTAAGTGAGAGCTGTAATGGTCCGGTTGGTATCGCACGAGGGTCTGGACAACGAGCTGAGTAGCATATGTGGAAAATGGACAGATTTGGTAGGTTTCTCCCCTTTTTTGTCACCCCGAACAAGCCCGAACTGTTTCGGCCACCGCTGCAGCCTAATCCTGCCAGCTCAGCACCTGAGGACTGGCCCCCACTGCAGTCGTGTGACCAATCACACGCTTTGTATGTCAGCAGAGAATTATGCAGGCAGCATATGTTTGGTTTGTGCATCTGCAGGCACCCAGCTGACCATAAGTGGCTGCTAGAGAGCAAAGGGTCAGAGAGCGATGAACCGATGAACTTTGACCGGCCTACACCCCTGCCATCAAGTGGCGTGCCCTGGCTACCTGAGGGGCAAGGGCTAAGAAAATAAAAACAGCACCTCCTGCAGGCTGGAGGAGGGTACTTCACATTTCACATTTTCTCCACTGGAAGGGCACTCTAGAGGGCATTTTATCACATTTTCTCATACATAGGGCAACTCAGTCATCATTCTTTTCTTGCTCCTAAGGGCACCAGGAGGGCACTTTCAAGCATATTAATAATTTTTACTCTGTGAGCCACCCGGAGGTCCCTTATCGCGTGAGTTCCGGAAATGGAGAAACGTCCTTCTCCGTGTTTCGTTTTGAGTCACACCGACACTCTCCTATGCTGGCCCCCAGTACACTTTAGAGAATGAAACTGAAACTAATAAGCCAGCGATCCATCTAGCTGAAGATTAATTGTACCATATTAATTGTACTGTATCAGCCCGGTCTATGGCTGCATATGTGCTCAACCTGCCATGGAGTAAGTAGCCTATGGTGGCCAGTGGGCGAATGGCTTCAGTGTTTAAGTTTAAATAAAGCATCTATGCTGCATTTCAGTAAAGGAGCAGGTACGCACGCAACTCATTTATTTACTTTTTATTATTATTTATATTGTGGCATAATCACAAAATGAAACTGGTATTCATGTACTCTATGCACATCCATCGATGATGATTATTTGGCGAATTAATAGTTACCTTTGAGGATGAATTTGGAATTTTTGACACATATAAATAATACAGTAACAGTAATTAATTAAGATCAAATTATGATCCCAAACATTATCAAGTGGAACTGAGCCTGGGTATATCTACCATTAATGCTTAATCTATTTACATAATGCACTACTTAAAACATATTTGCTTCTGACATTTTTTCTCCACCCTCACTGTTGAAAGAAAGCAACCATTGAATGCTGGCTGCTAACACAAATTACAATTGATTTAGCTGATGTTTTTATAAGATAAAAGCTTTCCAGTAAGTGTTGGTCTGTGGTCTTTGCTAACTAGCAAAGCGGCACTTATTGTTGTTTTAAAAACAAGATAGGGACTCTGCCTTCCCAGGTGAGCTCGGGTGCTTCATAAAGTGTGTATGCTAATATCAGCCATATTCTCATAAAACAATTTACCCCCAGATCATGCACAATCGCTGACCCCCGCCATATACCACTATATATGTGATCTATAGAGTCTGTATACCAATCGCCATACAGTTCTTATAGAAATATTCATTTCTGTAAACATTTTTCAAAAAATTTGAAATTGCGGAAAATTCAATATGGTAGACCTTATGGGTCCATGACGCAAATTAGTTTCTAATGTGGAGAGGGATCTGTGTACTAAAAATTGTAGCAGAAAAACTGCTAGGACTCTGTTCTTAAACATCCAGATGTTGTCCTGTGCACTGTAGCGCCACCAATTGTCCAATATGAGCAATATTTTGGACTATCCAAGAGCTCAGATATCTTCACAGGCATACCAAGTTTGGTGGATCTCAGACCCGCCAGCTGCAAATGATTTCAAGTCGAAGAGGAGAAAAATAAATTAAAAGAATAGTCCAGAACTCAATAGTTCCAGTGCTGCTAAAGTCCCCTGATTACAATATAAATATACATAATAGAGCATAAAGGAACACATATGTGAATACATGAAATTAGATGATGGACTGTAGTTGGTCTTTATTTTAGTTTTCGTGTTACTCTGTGTTCCTTTGTTTGTGTCAAATGACATCATACTGTACTGCCAAAACCATACAGTCCCTTCTCTCTCCCAAGAGGAAATTGTAGCCACTCTGCCTCTGGGATAGTTTCATAGTGTCCGTTCCTTTCTGTACTTTTCGTTTAGTGCGGCCTCTCTCTCCTCTCCTCTTTTTCTGGTGCAGCGAGGCACATTGGGTCATGTGAATAAGGAAGCAGCGTTGGACAAGATTCATCTGTGTCAGATTAGTGTCTGGAGTGAAAGAGGGAGGAGGGTCATGGAATTTCGTTCTTTTATGCACTTCACCCCCCTTCCCCTAACTCCTTCCCTCCAGCTGCATCTGAGTGAGAAGTTACTCTAGGGGGCCCGAGCAGCTCAGCTGCAGGGAGTATTTCTGTTTACAAACAGCTCTGGAAATGTTCACATGACTCTGTCCGATTACACCGGTCAAAGGCGGACCCTCACCGCACGCACTCACATTTTCTGGGGTGTCTTTGTTCTGGCATGCTCCGCGGCTGGTGCGTTTTTTTTGTACGTACCATAAATATTCCCATAATTATTTGCTTTGTCAACGGCTGGCAGAGAAGTGAAAATATTAGCATTTAACTCATAGCTCTATAGAGACTTGAATTTACAGGGTTGTGATAGTACTAGGTAGTTGAATTGCCACTTAAATGGGTGTGGCATCAGAAATGAGAAAAAATATAAGGTGTAGCCTTTGGGTCCAATCAAACAACCACAATCTGAGATGAATCGGAAGTGCCAAGTACAAGTACAATTGAAAGTTTGTTATTAGGAACAGTTAGCATCTTTTAAGCTTTGTAAGTGAGACGTTCTCAGCTGTGGCTGGAAAAATAACCAGGAAAGAGTTACCCCAGGACCAAATTTGAGAACCACTGCGATATATTTACTGTAAATGGTCATGCTAAGACACACCCTGTCTTCTAATGGGTTAGTGGTCTGAATGAGACATTAGATTATTTGTTTGTTGCCCTAAAAGGCTTTTTCAAATGACTGTTTTAATTTTGTGCTATTTCTTCCTTCATCTTGTAGTGGCTCGCCTGCGGAGACAGCCCCGTCCCTCGGACATCGCCGTCATCATGTACACCAGCGGCTCCACCGGCGTGCCCAAGGGCGTCATGATCTCCCACAGCAACATCATCGCCGGCATCACTGGAATGGCGGAGAGGATACCCGGCCTGTGGTACGAGCCGAAACCCCCGCTCATTGGAGTAGCTGCACCCCTAAATCGCTGAACATTGGCGCACTTGCACCCCTAAACCCCCACACATGGGACCACTGCATACAGAACCCAGGCAGTTGAGGATTAAACAAAATAATGAGTAGCTATAAATTTCCATATCTGTCTACCTATTTCCTGTTTGCTAGCCTGTAGCCTAGTGGCTTAGGTACATGACTGGGACCCCTGAGGTTGGCAGTTCAAGTCCCAGTCCAGCCACAGCATGAACACCATTGCTGTTGGGCCCCTGAGCAAGGCCCTCAACCCCACATTGTTCCCAGGGGGGATTGGCCCTTGGTTAGTCTAATCAACTGTGAGTTGCCTTGGATAAAAGCATCAGCTAAATGACAGTAATGTAACAACTACCAGTTTGAGTCTTTACAGTTTTATATGTGAAATTGTCTGAGAGCTGGTGTCTGCGTTGCTGTGAGGTTCTCTCTCCTGGTTTCCCAGCAGTGCTGGTTCTGTTGAGTGGATGGGCCTGGGATCTTGCATGTTTATATACAGCATATGCAGGCTGGGGTTCCACTACAGCCTTCAGACTCTGCTCAAGTGTGTCTGCTTCCTGTCACTTCCTAGGAAACCCTCAGTGTGCCCACAGGGGCTATAAAGAAAAGCTTGGTTTATCTTGTTCTCATTTTCTCCTCACTCTCTACATTTGTTTACAGTTAATCTCCCTTGGCCTGCCCTTCCCCTTATTCCTTTAACTGGTAATAAAAGCAAAAATTAAGCAAAGTTGACAGGGACATCTATTTTGCAATGTTTCTGTTTGTCAGTGTGCCCGCTGTAATGGCTGTTGTTTTCTGTTCGGGCAGTGAGGAGGACACCTACATTGGGTACCTGCCGCTGGCTCATGTGCTGGAGTTGAGCGCAGAGCTGGTGTGCGTGTCTCACGGCTGCCGTATCGGCTACTCCTCCCCTCAGACGCTCGCCGACCAGGTGGGCATGACCTTCAGCGCCATGACACACTAGGGACACCTATGAGGGCCATGTTTCAGCTGCAGTAGTGCGACATGGAGTCGTGGTATTTAACTCCAGAAGAGACGCTTGCGTCCGCATTGATACCAGACCTGTGGGTTTACACCCTGCGCGTCCCTAAGACATTTATAGAAACGATTATTTAGGGCTTGTCCAGGACTGTCCTGTCTGAAGGTCAGAACCAACAGTATGGACACTTAACTTTCCAAACACCTTCAAGTGAGCAAAATGCATTATTTCTGTAAAGTCATGGAATTGCAATGAGATATGAGGAAAATAATAATGAATTCTTAGGCAAAACTGTAACCTGTAAACTCTAACTGATATTGACGTTCCACCCATGTCAGTAAAACATTAACAGCCCTGAGACATTTTTCGAATGCGTGACATTTTTTTTAATTTACTTTGTATTACTCTTACATACTTTAGTTATTGCCCAGCTACATAAATGGATAGTGTGCAGTGTTATAGTGCAGGCTGTAAGTATTTAAGAAAACACCAATGACAGACTGAAAAGGCAATGAAAAGCCACGAATCAAGACTAGAGACTGAAAGCTGTCTTATCCCAGCATTTAATGAGATAGGAGAGGCGATAAACAAGACATAAGGGTTATACCTGCTCTGAGGTAGCAATTCAACACACCTGGCTTATCAGAAAAACCTGTGAAGCCATTTATCCCTAACCTTATGGTGTGTTAAAATTGGGGACATGAATGAAAGGCGCTATCATGCGTACTAAATAAATAAATAATCTGCATAAACCACATATACATTTTTTGATTGCAAATTAAAAAAGAATGAAAAAAGTGTCTTAATTTTAAAACACAAGCTGATCACAGCTTGAACAAAAACAAAAAAAAATATAACAGAATTTCAGTTAATTTTTGTTTCTTAACAGTCGACTAAGATCAAGAAAGGGAGCCAAGGCGACACCAGCGTCCTGCAACCCACGCTAATGGCCGCCGTGCCGGTAAAACCCACTTCCTGTTTCCTGTTTCTCTCTGCGTGTTGGCCCAAACCCCTGTCCCTTTCCCCTGTCCCCTGCCCCTCATTCCCATGCGCTGCCGGGCGGGGTGGGAGGAGCCGTGGACTGAGAGTGGGAAACGCAATTCCCCTGCTGCCGCTCCCAAACTGCCTGCAGCGAATGACAGCTGTGAGCTGGGACGTGAGAAAGACTTGTGTGGTTTATGCTTCATGCTTGCAAGCTGCGTGTCTCCCCCGGCAGCGAGCTTCGCTCTCCCTTCCTAACGCTCGTCTCCCAGATTCTGCTGCTGTCGGTCTGTGCAGCATCCTGCACACTGCTCTGCTCTTTTGGGGTTTTTTCGTTTGTTTGTGTGCTTTTCATGTGACCTTAGACCCAGTGTTAAGACTGGAAAATGGGGTACTGCAGTTCTCTTGGTTTTTTTTCTCCCCAGACAGTAACCAGAGGAAGCGTTGCGTAAACATAACCCTGTCTCAGCTCACAGTCCTGTCCCAACCCTGTCCCAGCCCTGTCCCAACCCTGTCTCAGCTCCCAACCCTGTCTCAGCTCCCAACCCTGTCCCAGTCCTGTCCCAACCCTGTCCCAGCTCACAGCCCTGTCCCAACCCTGTCCCAGTCCTGTCCCAACCCTGTCCCAGTGTCCCAGCTCCCAACCCTGTCCCAACCCTGTCTCAGCTCACAGCCCTGTCCCAACCCTGTCCCAGCTCACAGCCCTGTCCCAACCCTGTCCCAGCTCCCAACCCTGTCCCAACCCTGTCTCAGCTCACAGCCCTGTCCCAACCCTGTCCCAGCTCACAGCCCTGTCCCAACCCTGTCTCAGCTCACAGCTCTGTCCCATTTCTCAGCCCTGTCCCAGTCCTATTCCAACCCTCTCCAATCCCTGTCCCAGTCCTGTCCCTGCTCACAGCCCTGTCACTACCTTGTCCCAGCTCTGCACCAGGACACCTCGATATCTCGTCCTACATATAAAACTGCTCCTGTGTAGTCTATGGAGGTTTAATGTTAAATATCTATTTCCCTTTCTATTTTCATGCTTAAAAAATGGTTGTACTGTGCATACGTAATCTACACATGCTGTGCTGGTCCTGGGTTTGACAGAAGATGCAAGGCCTGGTGGAAAATGGTGAAAACATCAGCACTGCGCTACTGGTGAAGTGCAGGAAGAACTTAGATCCTGTAGATTCCTCCGGCGCACAGAAGCACTCATGCTGAAGGAGTGAGCTAATGGGATGATGTGAGGTGTAACTATTTTGGAGCACTGTCCCCGCCTGACACGACTGCGTGATGTCACATATCTGAGCTGTTCCAGTTTATACATCACACACACATGCACGCACGCACGCATACACACACACACACAAATGAGATGTCCAGAGTCCATTTGGGAGCATGACCTGTAAAACTGAGGCGCTTCATAGTTCCCTCATAAATATTCGGCTAAGAGCCCTTATCTGTGTTCTCCTTAATGCTCTGTCATGGTGGACGTGCAGTCAGACCTGATGCCGTACTGTGTGTTTTCTGCATATGAATATGTGTCTCGTTTGAATGTATGCCTGGAGGCTTAACGTCTGTGCGTTAAGTGTCTGTATTGACGGAACAGACCATAGATGTTCAGCAGAATCTGTCTGTCTGTCCGTCCTGCAGGAGATCATGGATCGCATATATAAGAATGTGATGTTGAAGGTGGAGGAGATGAGCAGCGTCCAGAAGACCATGTTTGTTCTGGCCTACAATTACAAGATGGAGCAGATCGCCAAGGGCAACAGCACACCGCTGTGCGATGGGTACACACAATTGCACACGCAGCACTGACATACACACAGACACAGAAGGGTACCAACGCAGGCATGCACACACACATTAGTTAATATCTGATGGACATACTGACATACATAGAAATATATGGATCATTCTGTCAGAAATCAGCAAACATCTCCAACAACCCTTCTCAAGATTTGGCCAGTTTTGTTGTACGTTTGTGTTCATTTGGTGGGGCTCTGGACGCAGAGTGAGTCATGACTAGATATTGTGTCAGATGCCATATTTCAGAGGAAACACCCTCTTTCATTTAAAATACCTCATGTCTGCAAAACGTTAATCCCATTTGTACGAATTGGTGTCTATTCGGTTTCAGAAACAAAACAAAGCATTTTTAACGAGGTAGTTAACCAATAGACCATTTCAGTGTAACATGTAAATGTTTATTTTCATTATGCAGCAGCAGATGTGTCTGTTAGCCCCTAATTCAGTCTGGTAAAGAAAATATAAGGTAGTCTGGCATTTTGGGCCACCTAAGAATTGAACAGTGTCATTGACTGAACGAGGTCGGGGTTGAATCGTGTACCGCATGTACAGCCGTGCCTGGGCGGATCCTTGTGGGTGTGCAAGTAGCCAGGTTTAGACTTGAGCGCCTCAAGTTTTAGGCACCGATATGGTGAACGATGAACGATGAATGAGACAATCCATATAATACAATGAGTGCGTAAATGATACAGAGTCCCCTTATTGAGCTGAAAAGCTCCAGCAAATTGATTCAGGCTTTGTTCATATTTGTGGATGGCTGCCGCTTTAAATTGCCGTTATTCATTGGCTGAAAAACTCCAGCAAATTGATTCATTGTGCTGTTCATATGTGAGGTTCATATTTGCAGTTGGGGTGTTTGGTCTCCTGGCAGTATGAACCTGTTGAGTAGCGCTGATAAAAACGGACAAATACACAACCATGACTTTAATATGTGAAGCCAGTGGTCATCAACTTTGGTGATTAAAATCGCAAAATATTTCAGATATTTTTAAATTCTTCAAAACGAGCATATCTTTGGCAGGCTTAATGTAATGCTTCATACACCCAAACACGTTGCGTATAATACCTTCTCTGCACTGGTGTTACAGGTTGGTGTTCCGGAAGGTGCGATCTCTCCTTGGGGGGCGCACACGGGTGCTGCTCTCAGGTGGGGCGCCGCTGTCAGCGGCCACACAGCGCTTCATGAACATCTGCTTCTGCTGCCCCGTGGGCCAGGGGTATGGCCTGACCGAAACGTGTGGAGCAGGGACCATCAGCGAAAGTGAGCACAGTGGGGCACTGTGGGAGCTGAGAGGAGAGGGGCTTTGTGGGAGCTCACTGAGAGAAGAGGAGCACTGTGGGAGCTAAGAGGTGATGGGCATTGTGGGAGCTTAGAGGAGAGGGGCTTTGTGGGAGCTCACTGAGAGGAGAAGGGCATTGTGGGAAACTACTGAGAGGAGAGGGGCATCGTGGGAGCTCACTGAGAGGAGAGGCGCATTGTGGGAGCTCACTGAGAGGAGAGGGGCAGCGTGGGAGCTCAGTGAGAGGAGAAGGGCACTGTGGGATCTCACTGGGAGGAGGGGGGCATTGTGGGAGCTCACTGGGAGGGGAGGTGCATTGTGAGAGCTCACTGAGAGGAGAGGGGCATTGTGGGAGCTCAGTGAGAGGAGAGGGGCATTGTGGGAGCTCAGTGAGAGGAGAGGGGCATTGTGGGAGCTGTGAGGAGAGGGGCATTGTGGGAGCTCAGTGAGAGGAGAGGGGCATTGTGGGAGCTGTGAGGAGAGGGGCATTGTGGGAGCTCAGTGAGAGGAGAGGGGTATTGTGGGAGCTGTGAGGAGAGGGGCATTGTGGGAACTCACTGAGAGGAGAGGGGCATTGTGGGAGCTGTGAGGAGAAGGGCATTGTGGGAGCTCAGTGAGAGGAGAGGGGTATTGCATTGTGGGAGCTCAGTGAGAGGAGAGGGGTATTGTGGGAGCTGTGAGGGGAGAGGCATTGTGGGAGCTCAGTGAGAGGAGAGGGGCATTGCTATAGTATGTTTGACCAATGTCACTGTGCCCCTTTGCTGTTACAGTTTATATTTTACTGGCAGCTTTGCAGTCTGAGGAGTATGCTGATTGGTGCACAGCATCCAGCTCCAGCTGCAGTACATTTCCACTGATTCCACCAGAGGAAGGCATTCTCATGGGGTCTAGAGATAGAGCAGAGAGCTTTTCCGTAACCGTGACAGTAAGTGGGTTACTATGGTGATGGGTGATGTCATGTGGGTCTTGTTTGTGTTGCAGTGTGGGATTACAGCACGGGCCGAGTGGGAGCCCCACTGGTCTGCTCAGAGATCACTCTGAGAAGCTGGGAAGAAGGTGAGTCGCTTATACACTGTATTTATCACTGTACTCAAACAGACTGCACTCATTAACACGCTACTTCATCCTGGGTGGGGATTACATTACATTACATGACATTACGGGCATTTGTTAGACGCTCTTATCCAGAGCGACTTACAAGGGAAAGTGCATAAGAAGTGCATAAGATTACTCTAGCTACAGGACTGGCCTCTATCCCACTTTAAATGTTCTGTCCACGAAAGAGGACTGGACATTATAAACAGTCACCAATATCAGCATTTTGCTCTACTTAAATGTAATATTTAAAATAATACTTTTAAATATTAAAGTCTATGGTCATGTTTTTATGATTGTTTAATTATATCTCTTAATTATAATGGCAAAAACAGATTTCATATGAATTTTAACGGATTTCATTCTTGTATGACTGCTGATGGGTATCAATAAAATGCGAAACTTTGAAAGCATAGTATTAAGAAACGTTGAATTTTGATCTGTTATATTTCCGCATTGTCAAGTTGTCTGTCCAGACTAGTGGTGTTACTCTGCTTGACACAAGCCATTGTTTATTTATTATTTATATTCATGATGTATTATTATCATTATTTTTGTGAGAAATCATAGGAAGACAGCCAGAGACATAGGCCAAACCTTAGGCTTACCAAAATGAACTGTTCCAGAAGAGAGAGAGCACAGGTGAGCATTGAAATCAAAGGGCCTGGTAGACCAAGGAAAACCTCAACAGCTGAGGACCAAAGAATTCTCATAATGAACAAAAACCACCAAATACCTGTTTGAAAGATCAGAAACACTGTTCTGGAGGCAGGTGGGGATGTTGCAGTGATGAATCTCCACAGAAGACTTCATGAAATTGCATAAAATACAAGTACTACAGAATTACTGTACCCTTTGTGCTAATTAATGCAAGGAGAAGTAATGTTCTCTTGCCTCTCTCTGGTGTCAAAACCAGTCTGCCCTTAACTTGCGAGAGCCTTCCCCTGGCCTGGAGAGACAGAGAATTTTTGCTCCCTGTTCTTCCCTTGTAAGGAATTCTGCTTTGCTCTAATGATAGCAGATACTTTTCCTTCCAATCTTTCAAGCAATGGCTGAATGCTGTTGCCAAGCCGCAGGTCCACTAGTGGACAAGGACAGACCGATTAGAATCACATTTAGAGTTAGGGTCAGGGCAGGGGAGGTAGTGTTCGGGTTTGGGTTTGGGCAGGAGGAGGTAGGTTAGGTTAGGAAAAATCTTTTTTTTTCCAATGTTGCCCCTTCGGAAAGGAAAGTTTGCACTGGCCACTCAGTGTACTGGAGCTTTTAAGTAGGAAGAATTTAGTCCCTCTTGTGTTGAATTTTATGTATGTTTGTTTAGTTGTTTACCAGGAGGAGGCAGGTTAGGGTTAGGGTTAGGGCAGGGGAGGTAGGTCAGGGTTTGGGTTAGGGCAGGAGGAAGTTAGGGCAGGGGGTTTGGGTTAGGGCAGGGGAGGTAGTAGGGTTAGGGTTAGGGCAGGGGAGGTAGGGTAGGGTTTGGGTTAGGGCAGGAGGAAGTAGGGTGGGGTTTGGGTTAGGGCAGGGGGAGGTAGGTGTTAGGGTTAGGGCGGGGGGAGGTAGGGTAGGGTTTGGGTTAGGGCAGGAGGAAGTAGGGTGGGGTTTGGGTTAGGGCAGGGGGAGGTAGTTAGGGCAGGGGAGAGGTAGGTTAGGGTTAGGGCAGGGGGGGTAGGTTAGGGTTTGGGTTTAGGGCAGGAGGAAGTAGGGTTAGGGTTGGGTTTAGGTTAGGGCAGGGGGAGGGTAGGGTTAGGGTTTGGGGTTAGGGCAGGGAGAGGTAGGTTGGGGTTAGGGTTAGGGCAGGGGCAGGTAGGTCAGGGTTGGGGTTAGGTTAGGGCAGGGGAGGTAGGGTAGGGTTGGGGTTTGGGTTAGGGCAGGGGGGGTTAGGGTTTGGGTTAGGGCAGGGGGGTAGGGGGGTTGGGGTTTGGGTTAGGGCAGGGGGTAGGGTAGGGGGGTTGGGTTTAGGTTAGGGGGGGGGAGGTAGGTTAGGGTTGGGGTTTGGGTTAGGGCAGGGGAGGTAGGTTAGGGTTGGGGTTTAGGTTAGGCAGGGGGGAGGTTAGGGTTTGGGTTAGGGCAGGAGGAGGTTAGGGTTAGGGTTTGGGTTAGGGCAGGGGGAGGTAGGTTAGGGGTTTGGGTTAGGGCAGGAGGAGTAGGTTTGGGTCAGGGCAGGTAGGTTAGGGTTAGGGTTTGGGTTAGGGCAGGGGGAGGTAGGTTAGGGTTGGGTTAGGGCAGGGGGAGGTAGGTTAGGGTTGGGGTTTAGGGTTTGGGTTAGGGCAGGGGAGGTAGGGTAGGGTTGGGATTTAGGTTAGGGCAGGGGGAGGGTTAGGGTTTAGGTTAGGGCAGGGGGAGGTAGGTTAGGGTTAGGGTTTGGGTTAGGGCAGGGGGTTTAGGTTAGGGCAGGGGAGGTAGGTTAGGGTTAGGGTTTGGGTTAGGGCAGGGGAGGAGGTTAGGGTTGGGGTTTGGGTTAGGGCAGGGGAGGTAGGTTGGGGTTAGGGTTTGGGTTCAGGGCAGGAGGAGTTAGGGTTAGGGTTTGGGTTAGGGCAGGGGAGGTAGGGTTAGGGTTTGGGTAGGGCAGGGGAGGTAGGGCAGAGGTGCCAGAGTTAAGAGTGTATCTGGCTGAGAGTCACAGCAGATGCTCTAATCCTTAATCACGGTCTGATTTAATCCTGCTGCCTGCTAAAATCAACACAGTAAACTCAGCTAGCAGCTGGCTGTGGCATAAATATTTAGCTGCTCCTGTCAAATCTCTGCTGGCCACTGCTAACCAGTATCTAACACAACTCTAACACACTTAAACTTACATTCACATGCACTCACATGCTCGCACATACACAAACCACACACATAGACACAATCTCATACACACAAAAACATACACCATCCCAACCCTCACACTTATTCACACAGATACACTTGCCACAGATACACACACACACACACACACACACTCTCTCTCCTCTAGATTTGGAGTTCTGTTCCAAGTTCCCAGGGTCGGTTTGGACCATACCCGTATGTGTGCCAGTGGGGAGCTGGCAGTGGTATGGCGCCAGCTGGGCAAATATAGTCTCAGTGTGCACATTTAGCATTTTACCATTTAATCACCGTTTTCACATGATGTCACCTCCTGTGTTTGAGGTCATTGGACATGTCATAGTGAGGGCTTGCTACATTTTGTCTGACCTGATCAAGCTAATAATTAATACTAATAATTAATAATGTTTTGTCTCTCTTCCTATTTCCATTTTCCTCCCTCTTTTCTCCCTCTTTCCCAGGGGGTTATCACAGCACAGACAAGCCAAATCCCCGGGGCGAGATTCTGATCGGGGGTCCAAACGTCACCATGGGATACTACAAAAATGAGGCCAGGAACCGGGAGGACTTCTTTGTGGACCAGAATGGGCAACGCTGGTTCTGCACAGGAGACATTGGGGAGTTCCACTCGGATGGCTGCTTGAAGATCATCGGTACGGGTCCACGGCAGCGCATGTCTAGACCTGCCTGTGTCCTTGGTCATTCTTCACTCCTCACTTCTGCTCTGGCAAAGTGCACACTCTTGTGTGCACACTCGTGTTCTAAGGGCCCTACAGTTGTAGAAATGCAATTATTTTGGGGTGACTGATATGTAACATGAAACATATTTAATAGGCTCCTCCTTCCATTATTGCATGTGTCTGACCCCCCACCCCTACTCAGACCGTAAGAAGGACCTGGTAAAGCTGCAGGCTGGGGAGTATGTGTCTCTTGGGAAGGTGGAGGCTGTTCTGAAGAACTGCCCTTTGATAGACAACATCTGCGCATATGCCAACAGGTGAGTCACCTCTCTGGAACATTCCTGCAGATAGATTTTACATCTGGAAAATGTGCCCTGAATACCAGCTCACTGCATTAGAATCAGTATGTGTTTTTATATTTTATATTTTTTCATGAAAGTGCCAGCGGTATCTGTGAGTCCTGGCCAAGAATGCAGCATCAAAATGCATTACAAAGCAGTTTCACAATAAACCAAGAAAAAAAATATAACATAAAGGACAATCATGACGCCTAAGTATGTAAATCATATTTTTCCACAGCTAGAAATTTTTTTTTTTCGTACAGTGTTTTCTCAGTTTCGTTTTAATCTAAAAAATAAGATTGTATAATTACGCTTCCTAATTTTGTATCCCGAGGCCATTCCAAATGTTCCAGTCAGCCTGGCTGAAACAAGAGGAGTGATTTCCAGTCTTGTCAGAAAGAGAAACCTGCAGCTCTTTGAAAATCAGTGCAATAAATGGTTTGCTGTTAGCTAGCAGCTGTGTGTGGCATAAATATTTATCTTACCTGCCTCTGTCGCTACCAATAGCACCTTAGCACTCTGCTACCCACTTCACATGACTCATTTTCAAAAATGTGAAATGATTTTATCTTTTATTTGTAGATCTAGATTACAGGCTTCCGCTGAGTTCATGACAATGTAGAAAACCTGGCAACCAGCAATGTAGCAAACAGGGTGCCTGTGGCAAAGATCAAACAGTTCAGAGTTACACCTCAGTGGTCATTGTCTGAAAATAATTGACCATAGAATGCCACAATTGACCAATCAGAATCGAATATCCCAAAGTGTAATAATGGACAGTGACTCCTCTGGCATGGCACATAAAGTTAATTTGAAATTATTTTATTATTTGTAGATCTAGATTACAGGCTTCCGCTGAGTTCTTGACAATGTAGAAAACCTGGCAACCAGCAATGTAGCTTTTATTTTATGGCAAAGATCAAACAGTTCAGTTTTGGTCATTGTAAAATAATTGGTGGGAATCTGACCAATGAATCAAAGAGTGTAATAATGGACAGTGACTCCTCTGGCAGGATTTGAGCTGTTCACTTCTATTCATGACCTGTTTTAATTTTGTAATATGCTTCCAAAAGATGTGCAAGTAACAACCATTACCTTGTTAGCAAGTGGGAAATCACAGAAAGGGTCACCAAGGATGTGTTGTATATATTTTAACTAAACACAAAATTGCTTCAATAACAAAACTTCAGAAGTGGAATTTCTGTAATCCAGTGTGTATTTTCAAATTAAACATTTTAGTCTCCCCCCCTCCCCCTCCATTTGGAAATTTGAAAAACCCCTCATAAAGAATGTAAGTGGCTTATTTGAAGTCCATACTACACTTGTAGCTTGTGCATGTGTGTGCATGTGTGTGTGTGTGTGCATGTGTGAGAAACAGCAATAAAGGTGCAGTGACCAAACAAGCAGAAACTAGATGGCAAGCCACTCTATTTCCCCCAGAGCCATTTCTCTACGGTGAAGGTATTGGTAATAGTTGAGTTAAACAGTAACACTGGCAAACGTGAACATAAATCACATTCAATTGACAGTCATAATGTATCGTAGCTGTATAGCTTAATAAAGAGGCCAAATTTGGGCCTACATGACAGAGATGTTGATACCTGTATTTCCCATTTGATAGGCAACATTTTGAGGGTTAGAATATTCGCCCTTCCTGGTATTCAACACCCCCTCCCCCATCCTGCCGGTTATTTTTCTTGAAGTATGAAAATGGAATGTATATTTTTGCCATTTATTTCACGTTCATGCTCTGCTGGACTGACTATAGTTCCTCTCTGTACAGCGACCAGTCGTATGTGATTGGCTTTGTGGTGCCCAATCAGAGACAGCTGCTGGCGTTGGCAGAGCAGAAGAGAATCCGAGGATCATGGGAGCAACTCTGTAACAGCTCTGTGATGGAGACGGAGGTGCTGGAGGTCATCACAGATGCTGCCATAGCGGGTACGAAAGGGACAGAATACCTAAGCCCTCACTATAACCCTATTCACTAATCATGACCCCTTACCCCTCACTATAGCCCTCTGAACTAACCATGACCCCTCACTATAACCCTCTTCACTAACCATGACCCCTCACTATAACCTGTCTTCACTAACCATGACCCCTGACCCCTCACTACAGCCCTCTGAACTAACCATGACCCCTCACTATAACCCTCTTCACTAACCATGACCCCTCACTATAACCCTCTTCACTAACCATGACCCCTCACTATAACCCTCTTCACTAACCATGACCCCTAACCTCTCACTATAACCCTCTTCACGAACCATGCCCCCTCACTATAACCCTCTTCACGAACCATGACCCCCCTAACCCCTTCACGAACCATGACCCCTAACCCTGAATAACCTCTTCATGACCCCCTCACTATAACACTCTTCACTAACCATGACCCCCTAAGCCCCTTCACTAACCATGAACCCTAACCTCTGACTATAATCCTCTGAACTAACCATGACCCCTCACTATAACCCTTCTTAACCATGACCCCTAACCATGACCCCTCACTATAACCCTCTTCACGAACCATGACCCCTCACTATAACCCTCTTCACTAACCATGACCCCTAACCTCTCACTATAATCCTCTGAACTAACCATGACCCCTCACTATAACCCTCTTCACTAACCATGACCCCTAACCCCTCACTACAGCCCTCTGAACTAACCATGACCCCTCACTATAACCCTCTTCACTAACCATGACCCCTCACTATAACCCTCTTCACTAACCATGACCCCTAACCCCTCACTATAACTCTCTAAACTTACCATGACCCCTCACTATAACCCCTCACTATGCGCACAGGGAAGCTGGAGCGGTTCGAGATCCCGAGGAAGATCAGGCTGAGTGCGGAGCCGTGGACGCCGGAGACAGGCCTGGTCACCGACGCCTTCAAGCTCAAGCGCAAGGAGCTGAAGCGCCACTACCAGGACGACATCGAGAGAATGTATGGAGGGAAGTAGAACCTCCGCCCTCTTCCACTAGACCTCCCACGTGGGAAAGTACTTGAATCTACTTTGTGTATGCAAGACCAAAAATTAAAAAAAAAAAAATAATAATAATAAATAAATGAAATGAGTGAGAGAAGAAAAAATAGGTCTCATAGCAATGTCCCTGCACATGATTGGTTATTATATTTAAATAATTATAATCCTATATGTCTTTATGCCATCTTTTTAGAAATACAAATTGGCATAATGGCCGCTTGGGATTTTCTGCCGAAGTAGACAAAGAGCAGTGACCCATAGACAGGTTTCCATCTCTTCCCCCCCGCCCTCCTCCGGAAAGGACCGACAGCCTCTGGTCTGGTCCAGACACGAGATATGAGATAGGATAACTAGTCATGGCGCAGTCTCTTAAATCCAGGTTTACCTATTGTGTTAATTCAGTCAGTAGGATTTTTCTGTTTTGTTGTTCCATTCAATGAATGTCTTGTGTCTGAAGTATTGTAAGCCATGAGGAATCAAATGCAAATGTTTCCTTTCTGGAGTTTTTTTAATTCATATTTTTTCCTCTAAAAGGATGTTTTTCAGTTTTAGTTTCTGATGTTTTGGGCATTCCTGTCTCATCCTCTTAAGATGGCCCAGTGAGTGTTTCATGGAGTAACTGTTTACAAATTTGCAAAGACAAAATGATTCCGCATTTCTTATGTGCCTGCTGAGTGTGAATTTCTCCTGTGGTTTGGCCAGTTAAGGACCAAAAGATGTTTCTTAGAACAGGAGCAGCTGAATGAGCAGAGAGTGATGGGTTATCAAGCATGAAAAAATCAACTTTACTGAGGAAAAAATACCAAAAAGACCAAAATAATGTGCTTGAAGGATTTCTACAAAACGTACCTCCAGTCGCAACCATTTCACGGGCGTGGTGTCCCAAAACTACAGCTAGGATTCTTACTGGCTTATTCTTTTCGCTCATGAGCTGATAAACTGGTCTCAAACTGCTGCTTTGTCCTTTTCCTTTTAGCTCGTTTGATACATGCCAAGATAAGAATGTTCCCATACGTACGTGCAAGTGAACCTCAGATATATGAATGCTCTAGAAATTGGTCTTTCAAAACTCTGAAATGTTCAAAATTACGACAGCGACATCAAAATACCCAGATTTAAATAACTTGAATTTTAATTGGTTGGAATCTTGAATTACATGTTACTTCATGTATAGTTTTCTGAACATAATACTACTTTTTCAAATAGGTGATTCTAACTATTGATTATATTAACCAATAATGCAACAGAGTTATCTCCTGTCAATATGTTGTAGTACATGCTTAATGTACTCACATAAAGATAAAAATATATAAATGTCGTATTAATGTATAGCAGCATCACGTGTGGGTCGTGATGCTTTGCAAGTAAAGCAAGTGAGTACTTTTTGAGGAACGAGTACTTTTCAGGTTACTTCCAATGGGCTGTACTTTTTACTCTTACTCAGGTATTTTTGTGCGAGTAACTTACAATTTACTTATTTACTTGTTACATTTTGTCGGTCTGTTTCCGCTACGTTTTTTTGCCTCTTGTTGAAGGCTGAAGAGAGCGGTGACTTCAAACTGATGAGGTGTGATCTGGGCTTTTTTCAGCACCACTCCCCGCCCCTGCAATGCCCCTGTGACACTGTATTCTGGATCATTATCCACCTGGAAGGTCAATTTAAGTCTCAACAAATTAGCTTGCTTTATACTGTGGCTACTTTACCCAATCCTTGCTTCTTTCATCTCGACGAATTTCAAGTCTTTCATCTGGAACCCATAAAAGTGTGGAGTTTGGTCTGTTCCGTGTCTGTTTTGGAGGTTTGATCAGTTAGGAGACATAGTCATGCTTACGTTTTAGAGATTAGTTTTAAATGCATTTTGATGACCAAGCCCCTGTCATAAATATCAACATGGAATTTTAAAATGTTTGAGTTTTATTTTTATTGCTATGTGGAGGGCCTCTTAATGCAGAGTGAATCATGGGTGGACATAGTGTTAGAGGCTACCTTCTATAGAAAACATTCCTCTTCCATTTCTTATATTTAATGTAAGGAATCGATCCATCCCATTTGCAAATATGAAATCCAAACTGCACAAAATAATTATATATGGTCAGTACTCATATGTTTGGTAGTCATGTTTATGTTTGTTACTGAAGTAATCATAGTAGCATGTGAATTTTGGTATAAATATGAAGGTAAAGATCAACACTTCCACATCGTATTGTATATTCGTGGACGTAGCACCTAACTCTACACTATGCCTGTAGAGGTTTCCCAAACATTGAGTTTTAGCAGATCTCTGAGGAGTGGGCTTGTGTTTGCCTAATAGGGAAGGATAGGGCGAAGCCAGTTAATTTGGGTAGTCTTTTCACATAGAGTTTATGTTTTCGTTGGTGCCTTGTAAGTGTGGAAAGAAATGAATCGTAGTCGTCAGATGAATCGGGGAATCACGCGTCTACACCTTCCTGCATTAGCAGAGGAGAGAGGCTGCTTGAGGCTAACATGTTTTGTGGAGCTTGTGATGGGGAAAGATGGGGAGAATGTTTTTAAAAATAGAGGGAAAAGGGCGTTGAATCTTGCCCACCTGCCACTAGGGAGCCCCAAACACGACACAAAATCGCAAAAAAAAAAAAAAAATTGCACAAAACCATTCAAAGCATGTGTATTCATTAATTTACATAGACTTAATCGATTTAAATGGCCATTTGATAACGGTAATGATTTTCTGCAAGTTTAAATGAATGACTTTGCATTCACAAACGAAACGATGAAACCGTGGTTACATATTTCAAATATATTATTATTATTGTTTTTATTAGCAATAATAACATGCATGCTTTCCTCATGTATGTAGTATATAGTGTCAATTATACTCAAAAAAAAAAAAATCTGGAAAATCAAAGACAGTCAGGTGGGGGCATGCCGCCGAAATGGTGCTTTTCTTTTGGTAGAGCGACGTATAAATCATTGCCACCTCTCGATGAAATACAAACAACTCAAATAATTAGCTATATTTTACTTTTATTCTAGTATAACTGTTCTTAAATTTTCGGTTTTAATGCATAATACTATTTTTCTCAAAAACATAGGAGGGAAAAGGATCGTCACCCGCGTTGGTGTTGGTCCTCTCAGTGTCATTATCCTCCAAGGGTATACTGACAGTGAGCCTTTGCCCGTAATGTCCGCTGTAATGTGTAAAAGGCTGAAGAACACATGAAGAGGGGTCTTAGGCCCTTTCCCCATGCAGAGCCCTTTGCATCCTCCCTTAACGGACTGTCCTCTACTATTCGCACCACGGGTACAATTAGCTTCATGTCCAGAGACTGTGACGAACATTACAAACCATCGATTTTGCTTTCAGTTAATCCTTCATTTTGTTGATTTTAGCATGCTTGGCGTCAGTGTCTGCAACCAAATCTCAGCCTTCTGGTAGCGGCTATCGGGTTTTTCTCCAAATGCTCTGGTACTTCGAAAGACGGCAATGCAATTAGTCTTGTCATTTTAGTGAAAGTGAGAGCTGTGAATGAAGAAAAGCACTTTGTAGAGGTACACACAAACCAGCCTGAGTGTAAAGCTGGCTAGCTGGCTACTTCTAGCACCACTGACGAATACATGCATTAATTAATACATGTATCAAACGATGCATTTAAACAGGTTTTATGGTACATGAGTTGGTACCGTTGGTTCGTGCTTTATGTTGTTCCTTTGAAAACTCGCTGCTTCTCAGTGGACCCCTACACATGCAAGTTATGGAATGGGGGTTTATTTTTAAGTTTATAATCAGTGTAGGGTCAATTTTGGTTTCATGCGTACCGTTTGCATCAGTGATAATGATGAAACAAAAATTAAGATATTTTTTGGTTTATGGTTACGTTATTTCTCCGTTTTCTTTTAATCATGTTGACCTTTTCTGCCATCTAGCTGACCAGCTATTGGGATACTAGATACAACTGATTTATACAACCAGCTTTGTATTTTCCAGGTTTTTCGTTTTTTTGGCAGTCTTTGATTTAATGCATTCTTTTTGTATCAGAGTGATTAGAATACTATTTAACAGGTGTGTACCCCCTCGGTTGATGGGTGTTCCTGTAATTCTGAGTTCCATATCTCTGAGGTTGTACTATATCTGTGATTTGTGACCATTTTGACTCTCTGTTTTGGAGCATTTGTTTAAACTGATTTTGATTGCATACATTAAGTCAGTTCAAATCCTTATTATTTCAAAATTTATCCCATCACTATTCTGTTGTTGTCTGGATGTTTATGCAGTTTGCAATAAAAGAACTGTCTTGGATCAACTAAAAAAAGTACTTTTGTAATAGAACAACCTGAACTGCGCAAAAGTAAGATATTCTGCTATTAAGCTCTCTCCTTGTTGTTGCCATTATTTATACTTTTGTCCCATGTAACATTCATAATCTAAAAAATATGAATGTGCAATATACACAAACTCATCACCCATATGAACATTCATGTAACGCGACTAAAAGGATCTCCGAAAATGTCGTACCAACTCCAACTCTTCATGTTTGTAAAAATATTATATGCAAATGGATGAGTTTGTATGTTTAGTATGTGTGTGTATATATGCATATGTATATATGTATGTATGTGTGCACAGACCACGGTCGAAATTAAGACGGCAGAGAACTGCTTGTCCCAAATAGTGCGGAATAATGACCATGTCTCTCTACCGCTGTCTGCACAGAAGAGCTTCAGCTGCCTTTTAACATGATGTTGAATGGTCTATAGTGATAGAAACAAACATACTGCGAATGTATGGAATTATTTCTTTTAAGCCAAGGGGTTAGTCAAACTCAGTGAGTGTTATTCATTTATCTCTCGATTATGCATTGTGACTACTGGAAATTGGAGGAGAACTCGATTAAACTAATTTGCTCCTCTCATCTAGTACTGTACAGAAATCGGAGACGGTGATCAAGATTCACTGGAGATACCAGATGTGTAATGTATATTTTAAATCTATTTGATCTTTGTTATATTACCAGTCTGGGGTTTTTCCCTCCATGTTTGCTTGGGAAACTGCCTTGTAACATAGTTTATTGCAAGTGTATCCTAATTTATTTATTTGTAATTTGCCTTGGAAATTATTATGAGTAAAGTAAGTTAAATAAAATTTTGTGTTTGGTCTAAAATATGTTTATTGTAATTTGTTATCGTGCTTTAAATATAAAGCTACAGCACCACATGGTTCAAAGGATATTTATTTTTTTATGAAACTACATTTTTGTCTCCCGCATATGAAAATGACACTTTGAATGCATTTTAGATACAAATTACAGATGACTTTTAACATTAAAATGTATATTTAAACAAAATTTTATAAGCTAAGTTTTAACATTATGCTTATTGAGGTGGACACAAAAAGTGTAATGGCTGCTCTCACAAGTCAGAAAACTAAATTATATGCACTCTAATTCTGCCACCTGGGTGCACCTGTTTTCTGTCGAACCTTGCACCTTGGAAAACATCATTAGATAAGGTATTTAATCCATTTTTAAAAGTAAAACAGTACATACTTTTGAGCATATTGTGCTACAGAATTATTTATGTAATTTAACTCAAGACTTTTATTTCATTTTTTAAAGAATTCCAGTTCATTTTTAAAGCATCAGTATATATTTTATATTGTCTACAACAGCTGACCGCATCAGCTAATATAGGGGACAGATATTTTTCTGATGGAGTGAACTTTATCTCATCCATTATCCAACCATAACCAACCATATGAGCTCAGGGTTATAGTGGATTTTAGTCTGGGTAGTAGTAACTCAGGGTTATAGTGGATTTTGATTAATTAACTAATCAGTCAAACAATTACGGGGCCACAGAAAATATTTCATCTTAACATTTTAGAATTTACTGCCCATGGCTGGAATACATTTTCATTCAAAATGCAATTTAAAACATGACCAGGCATAATGGACTATAATGGACCCCTAATGGATTACATAATGAATTATATAACTATAATGGATCCCTATGTGGGAAAAAAATCTTTCTACCTTCAGTCTTAGGCAGTCATGGACAATCGCCTTCCAATGACTATGAGTATTCGGTACTGCATCAAGCCTAAACACACCAAGGATCTCTACTCCGAGTACATGACCTGGCAGCCTGTTCCAAGTATTGAGGATTCTTTATGTAAAATAATTCTTCCTAATGTCAGTGTGGAATTTATTCTTTTCAGATTTCCATCTATGCATCCTTGCTATACTACCTCAGCTCTGCAGATTCTATCAGAAATGTTGCACAGATCCAGATCTGGAATTTCAAGGAGATACCCAGCTTAACAGCTGACTCTTTGAGCTGGCTAAAAAGCTCACAATCTCAGGACTGCTGTTCAGTGTCAAAGGAAAAGCCCAGCAATGCAGAGACAGGGATGGCAGAGTCCTGTCCTGTCTGTATGGCGGTCTCAGTTCTGAAGGGTGCCTCTCCCATCACCACCAGCAGCAACAGGGTAAGCATGGGGTCAGTCCAGCAGGACCAGAGCAGGTATGGGTCAGTACAGCAGGACCAGAGCAGGTATGGGGTCAGTCCAGCAGGACCAGAGCAGGTATGGGGTCAGTCCAGCAGGACCAGAGCAGGTATTGGGTCAGTCCAGCAGGACCAGAGCAGGTATGGGGTCAGTGCAGCAGGACCAGAGCAGGTATGGGGTCAGTCCAGCAGGACCAGAGCAGGTATGGGGTCAGTCCAGCAGGACCAGAGCAGGCATGGGGTCAGTCCAGCAGGACCAGAGCAGGTATGGGTCAGTCCAGCAGGACCAGAGCAGGCATGGGGTCAGTCCAGCAGGACCAGAGCAGGCATGGGGTCAGAACAGCAGGACCAGAGCAGGCATGGGGTCAGAACAGCAGGACCAGAGCAGGTATGGGGTCAGTCCAGCAGGACCAGAGCAGGCATGGGGTCAGTACAGCAGGACCAGAGCAGGCATGGGGTCAGTCCAGCAGGACCAGAGCAGGCATGGGGTCAGTCCAGCAGGACCAGAGCAGGCATGGGGTCAGTCCAGCAGGACCAGAGCAGGCATGGGGTCAGTCCAGCAGGACCAGAGCAGGCATGGGGTCAGTCCAGCAGGACCAGAGCAGGCATGGGGTCAGAACAGCAGGACCAGAGCAGGTATGGGTCAGTCCAGCAGGACCAGAGCAGGTATGGGTCAGTCCAGCAGGACCAGAGCAGGCATGGGGTCAGTCCAGCAGGACCAGAGCAGGCATGGGGTCAGTCCAGCAGGACCAGAGCAGGCATGGGGTCAGAACAGCAGGACCAGAGCAGGTATGGGTCAGTCCAGCAGGACCAGAGCAGGTATGGGTCAGTCCAGCAGGACCAGAGCAGGCATGGGGTCAGTACAGCAGGACCAGAGCTGGTATGGGGTCAGTACAGCAGGACCAGAGCAGGCATGGGTCAGTCCAGCAGGACCAGAGCAGGCATGGGGTCAGTCCAGCTGCACCAGAGCAGGTATTGGGTCAGTAAAGCAGGACCAGAGCAGGTATGGGGTCAGTACAGCAGGACCAGAGCAGGCATGGGGTCAGTCCAGCTGCACCAGAGCAGGTATTGGGTCAGTAAAGCAGGACCAGAGCAGGTATGGGGTCAGTACAGCAGGACCAGAGCAGGCATGGGGTCAGTCCAGCTGCACCAGAGCAGGTATTGGGTCAGTAAAGCAGGACCAGAGCAGGTATGGGGTCAGTACAGCAGGACCAGAGCAGGCATGGGGTCAGTCCAGCTGCACCAGAGCAGGTATGGGTCAGTCCAGCTGCACCAGAGCAGGTATTGGGTCAGTAAAGCAGGACCAGAGCAGGTATGGGGTCAGTACAGCAGGACCAGAGCAGGCATGGGGTCAGTCCAGCAGGACCAGAGCAGGCATGGGGTCAGTCCAGCTGCACCAGAGCAGGTATGGGGTCAGTACAGCAGGACCAGAGCAGGTATGGGTCAGTAAAGCAGGACCAGAGCAGGTATGGGGTCAGTACAGCAGGACCAGAGCAGGCATGGGGTCAGTCCAGCTGGACCAGAGCAGGTATTGGGTCAGTAAAGCAGGACCAGAGCAGGTATGGGGTCAGTACAGCAGGACCAGAGCAGGCATGGGGTCAGTCCAGCAGGACCAGAGCAGGCATGGGTCAGTACAGCAGGACCAGAGCAGGCATGGGGTCAGTCCAGCAGGACCAGAGCAGGCATGGGGTCAGTACAGCAGGACCAGTGCAGGCATGGGGTCAGAACAGCAGGACCAGAGCAGGTATTGGGTCAGTAAAGCAGGACCAGAGCAGGTATGGGGTCAGTCCAGCTGCACCAGAGCAGGTATGGGTCAAAGGATCCAAGGCACGGAATCAGCATAGCTGTCTGGATCACATCCAGCCTTTTCAAAGAAGAGACTGACCCGAACACCGGGGCACCCATAACCCAGCACTGGCCCGATAAATTTCCATCAGGAACCTTCTGCATTTCCCTTACGTTCTCCTAGCTATGCACCACATCAGATTTAGCATCTTTTGCTACTCCACCACCACCATACTAACATGTACCTTTGATGTGATCTGCAAAAAATCTAGCATGGAATCGACTAGGGGCAGTTTCTCCTTTCTACAAAAACCACCACCTGCATCTTTGCTCCAGAGAGCAGACTTATGTAACTTATTTAATGTCCACTGCTGTCCTCTTGGCCAGATCACTAAAATCCTTTACGCTTCAGGTTGACGATTGAATTGTGAATTCTCATGATCCTCAAGTGAATTATTTTTTATTGCCAAATGAACGTCACTAGATTATTTAAATTATATAACTATAATTGAGTTAGTTCACTGCTCCAAATGAATTCTTCAAAGCGTTCTTGAGAACACCGCTGTTTCTGCTCGTCTATCGACCTTTTGTCAGCGTGAATCAAAAGACTAAACTGATTGCTGATATGTTATTTTAGAGATGGTTTGACAAGCTGTGAAAAAACTCTTCTCATCTAATTTAAATTGTCTTCAACTTTTACTATTCTATATCAAGCAGGTAGTGGAGTAGAAAATAGAAAATATGTACCAGCAACATAAGAAGAGAATTGCATCCATTTTCAGTATTTTAGGTATTCTTATATATGCATCCAGAAGTCTATGAGTAGTTATATTAGCATCTGTACATCGTTAATAACTTACATTGAAAGGGCAGAATGGAAAATGACAAATAAATTGGTTATTGTTGAGTAGTTTGTGGGGGAAAAATGTTCTCTTGTTAACTTTAACAGAGTGTATGGTGAATATTGTTCTGTATAAAACACTTCTCACCATTTTGTATTCTTTAGAACTTTTAGCATTCATTTCTTATATCATTTAATTGCGGTAGGCTACATTAAGCAAACACTGCACTGCTCAGTACTGCTCACCAGTCTGGACTATGTAGTTTCACTTTTCATGTAAGGTCATTTTCACGGTTGCAGAATTTTTAAAAAAAAAATCTTATACATTTTCCAGGTCTTTACTAATTTTCCATTACTTTTGTATTAATAATAACTAAATACAAAAAAAAACTTCTGAAATCCAACCCCAACGTCCACGACATATAAGGTGGAAACGGAATAATTACAGTGTTGCAAGCAACCAAACATCATTCTGGCCAGTGGGGCTCTGGTAAGCTTGAACTCCACAAGCATTTATTTTCAGGAACTGGAAAAGTATTACCGAATGACTGTACGTAGAGCTGAGGAGAAAAAGACTAAACAAGCATTGGATGGCAGCTATAACTCTACTGAGACTGAATAGTTGGATATGCTATTTAGGCAACCATATTACAAATGAATAAAAATGTAAATGCCTCTAGCTAAGTAATATAGAAGATAGTAACATATGTCAAACATTAGTTTCATTGCTTATTAGGATAAACTATATCATTTTATGATGAAATATTACTTAACTCAGGTCTCATAAAACACATTTTTACAAAATCAGTAGATTTTGGGTAAATGGACATCAAATGTTAATGATACTTATAATTTCTTTGTGTAGTTCTCATAGATAACTTCATACATTTGAAGATTTAATATTTATGCAAAATTGCACGAATGGCCCTATTCTTGAATCAAATATAGGCTAATAATTCTCGGGAAACAACCATATGTACTTCAAAAACTCGAAGCAAATTCATATATTTTTTCTTTTTTAATGTCGTTGTTTCGAAAACCCTCCTCCTGTCAGCTGCCCCCAATTTTGTGAGTCACAAGCCGCCACTGCTGCCACATATAGGCATAGCCTACATTCAACCTCAACATTGAACTAATTCTAATCAGTTGTTCTGGAACCGAAAACTCGGGGTATGTCCCCTCTGGTTTGTTCAACCCCGAGTTCAACTTTAAGTTCAAACCACCTTTCTGAAATACCCCCCGGCTGTATTTCCTCTGGCAGTTTGAAACTTGGCCAGCTTCCCAGCATCCACTCCCCCGTCTTATCCGTCACAATCGGGAACCGGACGGGTATTTAATCCGCCCACAACTGGGAATTTGGATAATTGTACGCAGCCGAAGTTTGAAATCAAACTCCGGTAATATAAAGTCTTTTTACTTAACTATACAGTGGTCTGGAGCAACCGGTAAGTGTCAAAAAGCCTATTATTATTATTATTATTATTATTATTATTATTATTAGGCTGCTTTTGTTCTTGTTATTATCTAATACACATTTATACAAAATAAGAAACAAGTAGCCCAGGTTATTAAACAGTAGGCTATTTGAATAGCATTACAAGTCTAAAGTCTGAAAAAACATGAATTCTGTCATTTTCGTTCCGATCTTTGGACTATGGAAGAGATTTCTTTATTATATAAATTAAGTTTAATAAGGGCACTTTCAGGTTATACGATGTAATCGCGATTACATACTAATAATAATTCGTAATTTTTTTTTTCCGAAAACTGTTGCAGCTCACTTCGGATGAAGATGGAGAATGCAAATAACTTAACACTGCCAGACCTGCTTCATCTGCAGAACGCTGTCGATTCAGGTTACCAAACCGCCAAAGGCAATGAATATCTCTACATTTTGATAGTCATGTCGTTTTACGGGGTCTTTTTGCTTGGGATCATGCTGGGGTATGTGCGCTCCAAAAGGAGAGAGAAGAAGAAGCCCAACATGTTTACGCATTTACTTTACGAAGAGGAAAAGCGGGAGTGGGGCGCCATTCAGAAGAAACACAGCCTCACTCTCCAGACTATCTCGGGTTTGAGGTCTGTGCAGGTGTCGCTCCCCTTCGGCGGACCGCTGTACGACGGGAGGCTTCCGGTGCCGCTCTCCTGCGCGCTGTGCTCTATGGAACAGAGTAGCATCAGCTCGCTCTGCTCCTCCTCCGACGTACATTTTGCAATTGAGGAGGAGTCCGACAGCGGCACAGCTGACGGAGCCGAGGAGGGACTGAAGGGAGGTACGGACAACTGCGAGGATTTCGCAGATATTCTCAAGGAACGCTTGTGACATTGGGAACTGAAAAAGAGATAGAATTCCAATTCACTTGTCAAACCCATTCTTTCTCTAGGCTAAATGATTTGGTTGATATCGGACTAGCCCACGTATTGGGGGACAGTGTCACATCAGCCCACATTTTTTAAACCTTTTAATTCGCCTGGGACCCACTTGAAACTAAGGATTTTTTTCAGAGTTTAAACCAAAAAAAATGTTTAAATGAATCATGCGGTGCACAGTTTTAATCGTATTTATACTTGCATTAGCAACACTAGGCTATGTTTTCGCATGTATATACTGTGTTTGGTTTAAGGTTTGTATATATTGTTTTCGCAGGTTTTTTCTCAAGTATTTTATACTAATAATTTAAAATGTAGCAACTTTGGGTTCACTTTACGCAGATTTTAATAAAAGCTTGTTCAACTTCTGTGTTTTTTTTTTTTTTTTTTTTGCTACCAGAAGATGGCAGGTTTGTATCGATTTGGAAGGAATTTCACATAGACACAGTTCTCAAGCGCTCATTTACTCAGATGTCAAAACAAGAGTTTAAGAATGAAAGTCTTAAGGTATATCGAATGTCAGTCTGTGGGTTCAGGTAGAATAAATTAGGTTGTACAGCCGCTACAGCCCTTCCCCCAAAAAAAAAAAAAAAAAAAAATAGGCTAAGGATAAAGATAGCCAACAGTGCAGCAGATACAATTGTCGAAACATAACAGGAACAATGAAACCACTATAATTTAATTCATATTCAATATTGGGGTTTTGAGAATTCGAACTTCTTTTAGCATTGGTGATGGCTGACTAGCTAATAAAGAACATAGCACCACGACTACGATGATCAACTTAACAGCCAGGGCGGCAGTTATATTTCAAACATCGCATAGCTTATGTCATGACATACATTTTTATCGGCTTGTCACGTTTCAGTTACCAACTCAATGCTTGATAACCTAATAGGGTACATGTACATAACTACGCATTTTACCAAAAAAAAAGGCAAATGCCACAATTTATGGTAAAGACATTTTATGGATATATCCTTAGTGATCCGAGAACTGATTTTGTCGATGGATTTGTCGTGGCCTAGTGAAAAATTCATTCTTCGCTCAAAATTAAGAAACGCCAAAATGACATGACTATAGGCTAAATACAGATTCTGAGCCTATATTCCAAAATTTTCACCTATGTGAGGAACTAAACAACGAAATATTTTAGAAGGTTCAATAAACTGTAGTAAATACATTCAAGTGTATTGATTTTAAACGTTTTTCGAGAAGCTATGTGGTTAATAACAATATAAGTTACTGATATATAAGATAGCCCTATATAAGAACTTGGCGATGCAGCGCCTTCAACAGAAGTGTTCAGTAAGAGATTGCTTTTCCGAACTGGAAAAACCGGTTGGTGTCTCATATCAATTCAAGCAGTTCTTAACTGACACCCCGCGACAGGGTATTCAACAGGTACAAAAATATGTAGAAGAAAATAAATAAACCGACTCCTAAAAGGACAATCTCAATTTTACAGTAGTTAAATTGCCATTGGGCAATAAAATAACGTGGTTATACGTGGATGTATTTGAGAAAGTTGCGTAGGCTAACTGTAATGTCGTTATTGATGTCATTTTGTACTGAAGTATGTAGTGTTCTAGCACATGTATTTGTATATTGGTTAGAGCCTTTTTATGATTTTTTTTCATGGAATAAGATTTTGTGGGACGGTCTTTCAGTCTGCCTGGGTGTGAGCACGATGATGTCATTCAGAAATGTGAAAAGACTTCCGCGGTAGGGCACATTGACGTATCCTCCACCTGTAGGAGACGCGGAAACCACTTTGAGTCCAGTTCGTTCGTCTCCTCCAATATTGAGAGAAGGAGAACGCAAGAAGTTCGGTTTGAGGGGCACGGAGGATACGACGTGGTAGTTGTGGAGAGGAGGACACGTTCCGAGTAACGGGATACACCTCATCTCGGTGCCATGATCGCCGGTGGGCACTTCACCCATGTCGTCACAACACCACAGCAACTGTATGACTCAAATTGACACAGAGTAGAACATCTACAATCCGAAACATGTTGAAAAACTGTTGTCATTTTGAGAGATCATGCAAAACTATCCAAACAAAAGGGAAAGGGACTGGGAAAGAAGGATTCACGATTATATTAGTTTTATCTATGACCGAAAAAAAACTATGTGGAGACTGAATAGAAGCGAATCAGCGAGTGGTGACGATGGATTTCATTGACCTCATATGAATAAACATATCTGTAGTTTGAAAATGAAGATTATTGTTATTATCGTCCTTTTCTTCTGCCTGCAAAAGTCCAACCCAGGTGAGTCTTTCCTTGTTAGGCTATAAGGATGCATTTGACGCATTAGAATATGAAATTGCTTAAGTATTAAGATAAATATTAAAAGTCATTTATTTAGTATACATTTAAAAAAAATAAGCAAGTGAGCATGCATGTGAGGTTTCTCTCAGAAAACAGGTGCATATTTGATTAACCAACCTGTGAATATATTATGTCTAAAAATATAAAGAATTCACAAACCGAATCACCGATTGTAAAGTGTTGTGCACTTTTGTGTTTGAGTAAAATGTGAATGTATGTTTACATAATGTAATATTTTATTAACATTATTCCCCTTGGTTACTGTAATTATATCTTTGCCTATATCCTATAGACTTTGTCTCATAAAAAGCAGGGGCCATTATATTTAGCTGTTTCCAGACTATAGATCTTATTTCAAATTGTTCATGTTTTTTTTGTACTCTTTCAATAATTTTCTATTCAGTTTATTTGATGGAATACATTTAATGGCAAAAATAGCATCTCACCTAAATGACATTATGATAATAAAGTGTTATAAATACTTATATAATAGCGAATAATAGCAATGTTTTACAGAGACCCATTCTCTTACCTTTCAACTCATTGGATCTGAGGGTGGAAATTTTCCAGCTTTCATGGAAACATGGATAGTGGACGATGTTCCAATTTACCGCTATAACAGCAGCGTTGGCACGGAGACCATGAATCCTGCACCCGATTGGCTCAATAACCCTGAGGGTCGCTCTCTCTGGCAGGAGATGCACGTGAATACAAGGCTTAACAAAACGTTGATGTCAAACGTTTTAAACTCAGCGTGTCAACACGCAAACATTACAGGCACAGGTAATAAAGGAGACGGACAGCCCATCTGGTAAAATAACAGCCAGGTTTCATTTCTGTTTCATACTTACAGGGGTATGTGGTGTTCTGTAAGCTCTGTGTCGTTGTAGCGTGGGCTATTAGCTGATGAGCAGTTCTGTTAGTATGGCAGTAGTATGTAAACAGTAGCAATTTAGACAATTATCAGTGCCAAGTTTATGACATGATTATGATGCAGGAACACTCATATTGTCTTATGTTTTCAATCATTTGCCCTACTGTACATCTTGCATATTCTACATGCACTTACTTGCTGTCACTTCTTTTAAGTTGTACCATGTTTTTTTGACAGAAAACAACGCATTTCAAATATACCAAGCACTGGGTTACTGTCACCTTAACTCAGATGGAACTAGGCAAGCCTACATGGCTCATGCTTTCAACGGTCATGATTATGTGAGCTTTGATGTTGAAACGCAGACATGGACAGCAGCTGTGTCCTCTGCAGTCTTCTACAAGAGGAAGAGGGAGGCAGACCAGTTCGACATAATAAGGCTTTCTTACCTTTATAGATATCTGTGCACTGAAATGTTGAAGACTGTTCTGAAGTATGCCCCTTGGGTCAAGGAGAGAAAAGGTAAGAAACCGAGATGTGATATTTTGATGTTTCCGTCCTGGGTGTAACACTAACAGGTTATAACTCCCATCAGGCCTGTTTAGAGCGGCAGACCTCCTCCACAGACAGGGGGAGGGAGTAGCTTCACATGTGACTCCTCTGTTTCACATGGCAGCTAGCCTTCAATGTCTCTCACACAGAGCATGCAGATCCATCACAAATTCCTAATGTTGTCAGGTCAGCTGCTTGGTAAATAATAGCTTCATGAAAAAAATGCAAAACCCAGGTATATTAAAAGACCCATAACAAATCAAGCACAAACACACAACCACATTTATCATATGAATTTTCAGCTTTATGAGTGTAAACAGAGACTAAAGTTCATTCATTTTAGATTCCATCACTTATTAGTCATTATTATGGCAAAGGTAAAACTCTAATTGTCATTTTGTGTTTTAGTCAAAGGCAAGATTTAAGGAAGAAACACATAATATGAACCTTTTGCTAATACGGGTCTGTCTGTATTGTTCCGAAATATGCAGTACCTCAGGTACGTCTGATTGAGAAGCATGCCCTCACTTCCTCTGAGATTGAGGTCACATGTCATGTGACTGGGTTCTACCCACGGGACATTCGGGTAGAGTGGCTGGGAGCAGGAGGGCTCCCCCTAGTGGAGGGAGTGAGGAGTGGTGGGGTGCTGCCCAATGGAGATGGCACTTATCAGCTGAGGACGAGTCTGACTTTATCAGAGGAAGCCCAGGGAACTCAGAGCTACAGCTGCTTGGTCATCCATAGCAGTGTGTCTGAGAACATCACTGTTACCTGGGGTAAGACCAGATCTCACTCACTCTGTACATACCGGCTCACGTACTGTTCTGTCGTGCTTTTAAATGTGTGCTTTATGCTTCCAGTTCCTGATAGTGATTCAGGCGTTTGGAAGATCATTGCAATTGTAGCAGTTTTGGGTCTTATCCTAATCCTTGCAGTCATCTTCTGCATCATCAAAAATAGGAGGGACTCAGTAGGTGAGTGATTCCAAGTGAACAAGTTATGTTACAATGAATATCTGAAAATATTCTGTCAGCCGATCAGCTAAAACAAGACTGTTTGTTTCTGTGTGAATACCATGTATAGAACTGTTAATTCATGAATGCCTCCATAGACGTATGGATCTCATGTCTAATGCAGTATACATTAAAACTGTGTATGATCCGCGATGTAATATTTTGTGAAATATAACTAGATAACGTTTTTTACATTTGCTTGTTGCAGTGTAGAAGCATATTTGAGGAGAATGGGACGCATGCTCCATTCAAGAGCCTGTACTCTGGAGGAACCATTTTTGTGGGGATGCTGAACTCTTATTTTAGTGGAATCCAGCCTAACAGACAGAGAGGTATTCATCAAATGGAACTGGAATGGAATATGATCGTTTAGGTATTAATGTGTACTAGTATGGAATTCACCAACCGTTATGATAAGAATAATAGTTTAGATATTGTTCATGCCATTGTGTACTAGTTGCAGTGTCATATTTGAACAACTTCTTAAATCGTGTAATTAGCGTAATTTGCTAAGATTTCAGTGTTGCTGTGTATTGTATTAGGTATATATATATATATTGAATTTTGTCAACTCTGACAGGCACACAAAAGTCATGGATCTATAATGTCAAACATGAAGAACACATTCCGTCCTTTTTTTGATGTATTGAATATTTGATTATGTCATTACCCTGTATGATATTTATATTTATTAAAGACAGAAATACAATTAAAATGTTGCCCACTATATCACATGGACAACACAGTTTCTACTGATACTGTATTTTGTCTTTCTGATTAAGAACGTACAATATCATTTACTGGAGTTTGTTAAAAGGAAAGTTTGAGAGAACTTTCAGAAAACCCCTCACTCAAATACTTTAATCTGTCCATTCTGGTTTTCTACACAGGTATGAAATTGCCAAGTACCTTCTCTCCCATCATGCTCACTGCTTCCGGCATTTCCATAGCTGTGTCCCAAATTGCATACTTGTGTACGAGTTAGTGTGCATACAAAGTAATGTTAAAGTTAACGATCACCTGATCAAATGCGTCCCAAACTCAAATTTTCATCCAATGAGTGTATTTGTTCCAAATCCAAGTCAGTCTATAAATTGGTCTTTCTTTACCTCTACAGTGGTAGTACAGTCACTTAGCTGACACTTTTTATCCAAAGCGACTTACAGTTGATTAGGCTAGCCAGGGGCCAATCCCCCCGGGAGCAATATGGGGTTGGGGGCCTTGCTCAGGGCCCCAACAGCAATGGTGTTCTTGCTGTGGCTGGACTGGGGCTTGAGCCACCAACCTCAGGGGTTCCAGTCATGTACCTTAGCCACTACTACAAAAATACAAGCAGCAAAACATTTTGTTCAATGTAGCACACCCAGTCAACCATATTGATTTCTCATAATTATGTGCTGATCTGAAAATATCTTGTAAATGACAAAGTTGATTTGGCTTTTGTCAAACCTGGTAGGGCACGAGTTGGTCGTCCTCTCTCAATGATGTTCTTCTTTTCACTGAATGATTTTTGAGCAAAAGAAGTTATTAGTAGCTGTTCCACGATGCATTCACACATGTTTGGCTGCTGGCTACGGGGTTGCTGATAAAAAAAAAATAAATTCAACAGCGACAAGTAGGGAATATTTAGGGAGACCGAGTTAAAGATCAGAACCCGTTAAAAACTTAATACCTGAAAGAACCTGGGCAGCGGCCCAATCACGGGGTTGCTGATGAAGGAAAAGACCGCTAGCTTACTGAAAAAACTGCTTTGGCGCGTCAACACACGTCTGCGCAGGCGCAGTACTGCTTCACTGACATCAGAACGGTGATGAGCCCTGCCAGCCATAGCTTGACACTGCGCTGTCGTCAGAATAAGCCATAGGCTGTCACCGGTCAGAAATCCCAGGACTGTGTATAATAAGCTTGCGCAAACCTCGAAAAATAAGCCGTTCTCCCCTCCGCTTGGCTTGTCCAAGTCATTCTCAATGGGAGACCGGTCACGTACAGTAAATTTTCTCTCGACAGTAGAGCGCCGCGGCCAGCAGAGGCAGCAACTAATGCGGCAATATCAGGTGATCCCGTAGAGACAGAGCGGTGTTTAAATCATACGTAAAAGAGAGAGAAATCACTTCAACTTCGGTGTTGTTATTCCTTTTTTTTTTTTTTTTTTTTTACTTTGACTGGTCAAGCACTGCTTGCCTTGCTTGCCCTGACCGCACGCCACTGGTATGTGGGCATTCTTAGATCTCAAGATAGTTTGTCTTTCAGGTCTATTTAAAACTCACATTTCACATATAACCATATGTACCATTGGTGTCCATACAATCAATGGAGATAGGGTAAGAGTAAGATTATGAAAAAAGATCTAATTTTGTCATTTGTTGGGGGCAATTTTGAAAGCTTTGGGAGAGCTGGATTTTTAGTGAAAGACCCATTCTCAGGCAGTCTTACTTCCTGATTTCCTCAGAGAAATACTCATGAAAAGCAAGCAGAGAATGGCAACGAAGCAGTTCACAAAACTAATGATGTTCGCAAGAAAGTATGTCATGGTATTTGGGAGGAGGAAGTCAGTTTTACAATCATACTTTTACAGACATGTTAATCTTAAAACTTGAATTATGGTGCAAAATCATCCTCAAACTACAGGATGTGATACAGCAGGTGAAACAGATCAGAATGAGTGGGGCTATAAAGCAGGAGTTACTCTTATCATTGCATGAATGCAATATTTTGGACTCTTTCCGAAAATGTTGTCTCATCAGGGATTACTGGGTCATATTAGTATTAGCACAGGCAAATGGTATTTTTTATTTTTTTGCAGGGCTTTTTTGCATGTTCTTACCCAGAGCGATTTATGAAAGTAAATTCCAGTTATCATATGAGAGATCAGAAAAAATCAGTGAAGCAAAAAGAAATGTGACGCGGTAAGATGCTTTACTGGAATAGGCTCCAGGTGGTACGACAGGTTTACCTGTAACCAGATAAAGCACTTTGTAGAGAAACTGACTAGAAAAGAGTCACAACGATTTTCAGTGCCTTCTTTACATGAATAAGGATCTTTACTGTTTGAAAATGAAGGTTAATGTAATTATCATCCTTCTCTCCTGGCTTCAGAAATCCACTGCAGGTGAGTCTTTTCATGTTTGTACATTTTTAATGCAGATGTAGAGCTCTCCTTGTATTGTTTTTGCCAATTCGACCCATTCAACTGGTAGAAATATCCATTTCCCACAGAATTAAGCACAAATGTTTTGCTCAAATTCATAATCATCTTCAGATAACTGCCTGAGGTAAAATATTTTCTGAACATTGGGCATTTTTAATTTAGTAAAAACACACAAGTGACCTGATGTATGACTTCCTGTCAGATTATGTGAATATTTGATCAACCAATCCTATAAATATATTAGGCCTAAAACTGAATTAGTGTTTTACAGATTCTAATAAACTGGAAGAACCATACGTTTGAAAATAGACTGTAAAAACGGTCACAGGTAGTGGGGTAAGGAAGATATGGTTAGAAAAATGTTGAAGTAAGTTGAATATTAGTTGTAATATGTATTCTAAACCTTAACACTGAAACTATGTTGATTAAGTCACATGGAAAACTGCTTTTCACAGCCAAAGCTTTAATGAAGTGTTTTTCATCTGTGAGCTCTACTGTTCATGATAAATATGGGTACATGTGTAAACAAGGTATTACGTCATGTTTACATACAGTCATACTTTGTTTACAGTAGTGTGAAAAGGTATTTGTGCCCTTCTGATTGTAACATGTAACTAACTCACTGGAATGTTTTTGTAGGTTGTAATTGTTATGTACAGTTAAGTTTAAAGTTATTGACAAAGTTATTGAGGAAAACTATATTCTAATGTTCTGATACACTTGTTCTTTAAAAAATAACTTGAAAAAACACAAAATAATTTTCTATAAACCAATATAAAATTTACATGAAAAACAGACTGGGCATATGCATTTTTTCTGTATTATATGTAATATTGCAGTAACTTCAGACTCTGAATCTGTGGGCTTTTACATTAAAATATAAACTCCATCTTCATAAATGATGAACATTTTCTCCTTGGTTACTGCAATTCTGCCTATGCTAACTTCCAGAGACGCATTCCATGACATTACAAATTATTGGATCCAAGGGTGGCGATCTCCCTGACTTCATGGAATCATGGATGGTGGATGATGTTCCAATCTACCGCTACAACAGCAGCGTTGGCATGGAGACCATGGTTCCTGCACCTGATTGGCTCAATAACTTGGAGGGTCACGCTCTCTGGCAGGAGATCTGTGACATCACAGAGCTTGACAAAACATTGATGTCAGATGCCTTCAAATTAGCCTGTCAACATGCAAATGTTACAGGCACAGGTAATAAACAAACAGCAAGTTTGGGTGTCCACTGGGTGTTTCATAGCTTTAGGATATATAGTGTGTCAGGAGACGGGCAAGGACTCAATCGCAGACCAGGGATGACAGGAACAATGAGGTCTTTGAAATGGGGTGTGAATATGACATGAGGACTGCTCATGGCAGATATATGACCAAACCAAACTAAGAAGCCGGTGCACTGACATAGTGTGGGGAACTGTTAAAGCACAATCGTATGTTGGAGAGCATGATTCTTTGGCCATAGCAATGTGATTTGGTAGCTGGTGAGCCTTTTGGTAGTGCCGTATTAGTTTAGATGTACAGTACATGACTATCTCAGTCCACCTGAGACCTGTGAATCATAATTTTATGGCATGTGAAAGGAAGGGATGTGGGGTTACGCCCTCTTCCCCCCAATAATCATGCTGCAGGTAACTTTAGCAATGCTACCATGTAGCAATAGAGCCCCCCTCCCAATGGTCATATGAAAGTTACACCCTTGCTGCAAACTCTCCCCTGCTACTGTAAATGACATTTCTTCCTTCAATGTATTTACATGACATGAAGGCAACATTAAGCACTGCCATGTCTATGACAGGATCATGAGCGAGGAGCATTCATCTTCCTTTGCTTTCACTCATTTTTCTTAATATACAAAGTACTTATTTTACTGTGATAAGTTCCAGGTTTTTAATTATATTATTTAAGGCTTCCTGTAGGTGACACAACCGTTTTTTATTCTGTATTCATACTTTGTGACACCTCCACCTTTGGTCTAGCCAGCTCCAGTCATCAACCAAACATTTGTATTTCTGTTGGGTATCTTGTCTCCACAGCATACCCCTGCTAATGGCTCTGCCAGGGATCCCATGGAGGGACAAGACCAGTTGTCTCCAACCCACCACTTATCTCATTCCTTTGATATGTATGACAATGAACTGTATATCAACACACCACACAACTTGATTCTTTAGAGATTCTCTTGACACAGGCAGCCGAATGTTCTGAGTTTGTCTCTCCCTTGTGCATTGTAATAAACCAACATTCTCTTCAGAGAAGTCATCACCGTGTTGTCCTGCACTTAGTTCCACAGAGAAGGGCAAAATACCCTAACAACAGTTAACATTGTATAACATTATTTTTTTAGTGTTATAACAGATTTTTATGTTTTTACTTTGACAGAAAAGTCAGGCACACCTCAGATATATCAAGCTCATGGTCAGTGTGCTCTGAATTCAGATGGAACCATTGAAGCGTCTTTGACTCATGCGTTCAACGGTCATGATTATGTACACTTTGATGTCAGAACGCAGACTTGGACAGCAGCTGTGTCTTCTGCATTCTTCTATAAGACACGAAGGGAGGCTGACCACAAGGACTTGGTTAGACTTACTCACCTTTATGGATATCAGTGCGTTAAAATGTTACAGACTATTCTGAAGTATATCCCTTGGATCAAGGAGAGAAAAGGTAAGAAATTGAGATGTGATATTTTGATGTTGTCAGTCCTTGGTACAACACTGATGGATTGTAACTCCCACCAGCCTGTGTAGAGCGGCAGACCGCCTCCACAGACGGGGGAGGAAGTGGAAGCACATGTGACTCGTCTGATTCAGATGGTAGTTAGCCTTCAATGTTTCTCATACTGCATGTAGCTAATTATTTGATTATTAGATTTTTAAAATAGAGCTCTACATTTGTGAATTGCATTCTGTAAATTATGTAACATATTACAACATTTTGCCAGTTGTAAAATCCTAATAGCTCTCAGGTCAGATGCTTGGTAAACACTGACTGCACTAAAATATAACTCAGCATAAATATATTAAAAACCCATTACAAATCAAGCACAAACACATAACCACATTTATCATATGAATTTTCAGCTTTATGACTGTAAGTACAGACTACAGTTCATTCATTTTAGATTCCATCACTTATTAGTCATTATTATGGCAAAGGTGAAACTCTAATTGTCATTTTGTGTTTTTGTCAAAGGCAAGATTTAAGGAAAAAACACATAATATGAACCTTTTGCTAATACGGGTCTGTCTGTATTGCTCCAAAATATGCAGTACCTCAGGTACATCTGATTGAGAAGCATGCCCTCACTTCCTCTGAGATTGAGGTCACATGTCATGTGACTGGGTTCTACCCACGGGACATTCGGGTAGAGTGGCTGGTGGCAGGAGGGCTCCCCCTAGAGGAGGGAGTGAGGAGTGGCGTGGTGCTGCCCAATGGAGATGGCACTTATCAGCTGAGGATGAGTCTGACTGTATCAGAGGAAGCCCAAGGAACTCAGAGCTACAGCTGCTTGGTCATCCATAGCAGTGTGTCTGAGAACATCACTGTTACCTGGGGTAAGACCAGATCTCACTCACTCTGTAACATACCGGCTCACGTACTGTTCTGTCGTGCTTTTAAATGTCTGCTTTGTGCTTTCAGTTCCTGAGAGTGATTCAGGCGTTGGGAAGGTCATTGCAATTGTAGCAGTTTTGGGTCTTATCCTAATCCTTGCAGTCATCTTCTGCATCATCAAAAATAGGAGGGACTCAGTAGGTGAGTGATTCCAAGTGAACAAGTTATGTTACAATGAATAACTGAAAATATTCTGTCAGCTGATCAGCTAAATCATAACTGTTTGATTCTATGTGAATACCATGTATTGAACTGTTAATTCATGAATGCCTCCATAGACGTATGGATCTCATGTCTAAAGCAGTATATATTAAATCTGTGTATGATCAGTGATGTAATATTTTGTGAAATATAACTATATAACATTTTTTAACATTTGCTCATTGCAGTGTAGAACACTGCAGAAATGCATATTTGAGGACAATCGGACAAATTCAAGACACTGTACTCTGGAGGAACCATTTTTGTGGGGATGCTGAACTCTTATTTTCGTGGAATCCACCGTAATAGACAGAGAGGTATTCACCAAATGGAACTGGAATGGAATACGATCGTTTAGGTATTAATGTGTACTAGTATGGAATTCACCAACCATTATGGTAAGAACATTAGTTCAGATATTTCTGATGCCATTGTGTACTCGCATCTCAGCTTGCCTGTGGATGTCCAGAGCTGGATGGTTAAGCGCCATCTTAAGCTCAACCCAGGCAAGACCGAGCTGCTCTTCTTTCCTGCTCCTTCCTCTCCCATCTTGGACTTCTCCATCTCGCTTGGGGACACCCTGGTTTCGTCCTCGTCCTGTGCGAAGAACCTCGGAGTAGTGATGGACAACAGGCTGTCACACTCTGAGAACATCACGGCGGTGAGCCAGGCATGTAGGTTCTTCCTGTACAACATCCGAAGAATCCGCCCCTTTCTCACCACCTACTCTACTCGGCTTCTGGACCATGCAATGGTTCTGTCCCACTTGGACTACTGCAACTCCCTTCTTGCTGGCCTTCCAGAATCTGCCATCAGATCCCTGCAGCTCATCCAGAATGCTGCAGCTTGTCTGATCTACAACCCTAGACACTCTCATGTCACCCCTCTGTTCACTGCCCTCCACTGGCTGCCTGTTATTGCTCGCATCAAATTTAAAACTTTGGTGCTAGCATACCAGGCTGTTAAGGGGACAGCTCCAGCTTACCTCCTGTCACGTCTGCCATCTGTCCTGGCCCCCTGGTGGTGGAATGACCTTCCCGTGGAGGGCAGAACGGCAGAGACACTGGCCACCTTCAAGAGCAGACTGAAGACTCACCTCTTCAGGCTGCACCTCTCCCCTCCCCTCCCTTGCTCTTTGTAATGTCTCTACCCTTATTGCTCTTGTTTTAACTGTGATTTGTCTTTACCCTTGGCTGTTGTTTACTTTCTCTTTAGATGGTCTGTAGGGGAGTCCTGATCTATTCGATCACCTTTGGCACTTGGGACTGTACCCCTCTCCAGGGTTATCTTTGCACTTTTTGTACTGTTCTTATGTACCTTGCCTTGTAAGTCGCTCTGGATAAGAACGTCTGGCAAATGACCTTTTATGTAATCTAATGTAATGTAATACTAGTTACAGTCTCATATTTTAACAACTTCTTAAATAGTGTAATTAGCACAATACTATTTGTCAAAATTTCACTGTTTCTCTGTACTGTATTAAGCATGTATATATGTATATATTGAATTTTGTCAACTCTGACAGGCACACAAAAGTCATGGATCTACATTGTAAAATATGAAGAACAAATTCCGTCCTGTTTTTGATGTATTGAATGTTAGATTATGTTATTACCCTGTATGTTATTTATATTTATTAAAGTCGGAAATACAATTACAGTGTTGCCCACTATATCACATGGGCAGCACAGTTTGAGAGAACTTTCAGACAACCCCTCACTCAAATACTTTTATCTGTCCATTCTGGTTTTCTACACAGTGTGGCGCTGGGAGAGGTGGAGGGAGGAGCAAGCTCCTCAGCTCCTCCCATTGTACTGCTGTCAGTCTCCTGGTTCCCTCCCTCAGCCTGGAGAAGTAACTGGAGCTGCAACAGCAGAGGCCTCACGAACAGGCAGCCTCACCTGAGAGTGATTTCTAATCAACTCAGCTGTGAGCACTTGCCTTCAATTAGGCCATTTATTTAAGCACAACCTAAGAGGTTGAAAGGTTTTTTTTTTTTTGTTTGTTTGTTGCTTTTTTGCTTTTGTGTTTTGGTGAGCTAGATGGCTGTGCTGTTTTTGTGTTTCTGCCCTTGTTTGTATTGAGACCATTTGTTGTGTTTCCTTTTCCCCCAAAAGGGATTAATAAATGGCCTTTGACCCCTTTTTTGTTGAACTTTTAGCTGTGTTTTCCTTCCACTCACCACACCTGCCGCTGTGTCACAACAGGCATTAAATTGCTAAGTACCTTCTCTCCCATCATGCTCACTGCTTCCGGCATTTCCATAGTTGTGTCCCAAATTGCATACTTGTGTACGAGTTAGTGTCCATACCAAGTAACGTTAAAGTTAACAATCACCTGATCAAATGCGTCCCAAACTCAAATTTTCATCCAATGAGTGTATTTGTTCTAAATCCAAGTCAGTCTATAAACCTCTGGTCTTTTTTTGCCCCTTACCTCTCTTAAATTACATAATTACTATTTAATTGCATAGCATTCATGGGTATATGGGCATTCTTAGATCTCAAGATAGATTGTCTCTCAGGTCAATTTAAAACTCACATTTCACATATAACATACATACCATTTGTCTCTATGCAATCAACGAAGATAAGGTAAAGGTAAGGTTATGAAAAGATGTCATTTTGTCATTTGTTGAGGCCAATTTTGATAGCTTTGGGAGAGATGGATTTTAGTGAAAGACCCATTCTCAGGCAGTCTTACTTCCTGATTTCCTCAGAGAAATACTCATGAAAAGCAAGCAGAGAATGGCAACGAAGCAGTTCACAAAACTAATGATATATGCAAGAAAGTATAGTCATGGTATTTGGGAGGATGAAGTCAGTTTTACAATCATACTTTTACAGACATGTTAATCTTAAAACTTGAATCACGGTGCAAAATCATCCTCAAACTAGAAGATGTGATACAGCAGGTGAAACAGATGAGAATGAGTGGGGCTATAAAGCAGGAGTTACTCTTATCATTGCATGAATGCAATATTTTGGACTCTTCTCATGTCATGTTTCATCAGGGATTACTGGGTGATATTAGTATTAGCACAAGCAAATGGTATTTTTTTTTATTTGCAGGGCTTCAGTATCACACATTTACATTGAGGTATTTCGCACATGTTTTTACCCAGAACGATTTACAAAAGTATATAGCTGTGTGATCGCTAGATTAATTCTGTCCTCCCAAATATCACCCCTGTTATTGAGGTAGATCCACTCAGACATAGCTATGGAGCGTTTCTAGATTTCTTCATCCAGTGAATCTGGAATGTCTTTAGTAAAGTGGTCAACAATATGGCCATGTCTGGCTGCGTAAAGTCCTTTAAAAGAGCTGCACCCATTTATGTGTGCTACAGACTCCACAAACTCACACACAGACACACATGCACACAGAGCATGAGAAATGAATGTAATGTTTACTGGCTGATATTGTTAAAATGGAGCAATATTGTGCTTTACTCTGAAATGAAACAGAAATTTTTTACAAACCTCCTACAGCTTTGCATGAGCTGTATGGTGACACTCAGTAAATAGATTAAAAATAGATTTTTTTGTACTGTTCTCCTGTGTGTGATTGGGTGTGAGATCTAGCTAATTTTTATGAAATTATTGTCACATCAACCTCACAGATCCAGTCTTGTTGCATTCTCAAACAGTGGATATAAATACTCATCCATTCACTTGTCTGCAAACGAAACAAAAATTGTACATTATAATGTAATACACCCTCACATACACAGATGAATGTCACATCTAAAACCTGAGAAATTCAAGCTATCATATTGAGAGATCAGAAAAAATCAGTGAAGCAAAAAGAAATGTGACGCGGTCAGATGCTTACTGTAATAGGCTCCAGGTGGTACGACAGGTTTACCTGTAACCAGATAAAGCATTTTGAAGAGAAACTGACTAGAAAAGAGTCACAACGGTTTTCAGTGCCTTCTTTACATGAATAAGGATCTTTACTGTTTGAAAATGAAGGTTAATGTAATTATCATCCTTCTCTCCTGGCTGCAGAAGTCCACTGCAGGTGAGTCTTTTCATGTTTGTACATTTTCAATGCAGATGTAGAGCTCTCCTTGTATTTGTTTTTGCTATTCAACTGGTAGAAATATCCATTTCCCACAGAATTAAGCACAAATGTTTTGCTCAAATTCATAATCATCTTCAGATAACTGCCTGAGGTAAAATATTTTCTGAACATTGGGCATTTTTAATTTAGTAAAAACACACAAGTGACCTGATGTATGACTTCCTGTCAGATTATGTGAATATTTGATCAACCAATCCTATAAATATATTAGGCCTAAAACTGAATTAGTGTTTTACAGATTCTAATAAACTGGAAGAACCATACGTTTGAAAATAGACCGTAAACGGTCACAGGTAGTGGGGTAAGGAAGATATGGTTAGAAAAATGTTGAAGTAAGTTGAATATTAGTTGTAATATGTACTCTAAACCTTAACACTGAAACCATGTTGATTAAGTCACATGGAAAACTGCTTTTCACAGCCAAAGTTTTAATGAAGTGTATTTCATCTGTGAGCACTACTGTTTGTGATAAATACGAGTAAATGTTTAAACAAGTTGTTACGTCATGTTTACATACAGTCATACTTTATTTACAGTAGTGTGAAAAGGTATTTGTGCCCTTCTGATTGTAACTCGAAACTAACTCACTGGACTGTTTTTGTAGGTTGTAATTGTTATGTACAGTTACGTCTGAGGTTATTGACAAAGTCATTGTTTATTTTTTTAGGACTGTAAAAATAACCCATAGCTTATGCTGAGGAAAACTATACTCTAGAATTCTGATACTGTTCTTTAAAAAAAACCACAAAATTATTTTCTATAAACCAATGTGAAAAATACAGAAAATAAGACTGGGCAAATACATTTTTCCAGTTTTATATGTAGTATATGTAACTTCAGACTCTGAATCTGTGGGCTTTTACATTAAAATATAAACTCCATCTTCATAAATGCTGAGCATTTTCTCCTTGGTTACTGCAATTCTGCCTATGCACTTCCAGAGACGCATTCCATTACATTACAAATTATTGGATCCAAGGGTGGCGATCTCCCTGACTTCATGGAATCATGGATAGTAGATGATGTTCCAATCTACCACTACAACACCTGCATTGGACTGGAGACCATGGTTCCTGCACTTGATTGGCTCAATAACTCTGAGGGTCACGCTCTCTGGCAGGAGATCCGTGACATCACAGAGCTTGACAAAACATTAATGTCAGATGCCTTCAAATTAGCCTGTCAACATGCAAATGTTACAGGCACAGGTAATAAACAAACGGCAAGTTTGGGTGTCCACTGGGTGTTTCATAGCTTTAGGATATATAGTGTGTCAGGAGACGGGCAAGGACTCAATCGCAGATCAGAGATGACGGGAACAATGAGGTTTACTGAAATTGTCCAGAAAACTGGTCTCGTGGTAGGTGGACAGGCAGAGTCAGAACCAGGAGATCAATACACAAAGAATTCAATATGACAGGAAAAGGGTAGTCAAAAAACAGGCAGGAATTCAGCAACAAAATGGCCTCCAAAACAAACAATCCAAACCAGCAGGTAAAAAGGCAAGCAAGAGTCTGGTAGCACAAAAATACAAGGACAAGATTACAGGCGGGTACGAGACAGAACAAACTGGCAGCAAACAAAAGAGCAGGCAGGATTTAAATTCACAGATAACTGGGAAATGCAGAGAAGGTGAGCAGACAGGCAGGTGAAACTGATCAGGTGATAAGCCGTGGCAGGCAGTCAGGAAGACGAGCATGAACATGAGGACTGCTCATGGCAGATACATGACCAAACCAAACACAAATGTGGCTAAGAAGCCGGTGTACTGACATAGTGTGGGGAACTGTTAAAGCACAATCGTATGTTGGAGAGCATGATTCTTTGGCCATAGCAATGTGATTTGGTAGCTGGTGAGCTTTTTGGTAGTGCTGTTTTAGTTTAGATATAGAGTACATGACTATCTCAGTCCACCTGAGACCTGTGAATCATAATTTTATGGCATGTGAAAGGAGGGGATGTGGGGTTACGCCCCCTTCCCCCCAATAATCATGCTGTAGGTAACTTTAGCAATGCTACCATGTAGCAATAGAGCCCCCCTCCCAATGGTCATATGAAAGTTACACCCTTGCTGCAAACTCTCCCCTGCTACTGTAAATGACATTTCTTCCTTCAGTGTATTTACATGACATGAAGGCAACATTAAGCACTGCCATGTCTATGACAGGATCATGAGCGAGGAGCATTCATCTTCCTTTGCTTTCAATCATTTTTCTTAATCTACAAAGTACTTATGATACTGCTAGTGCTTTTTTAAGTGTTATAACAGGCTTTTATTTTGACAGAAAAGTCAGACACACCTCAGATATATCAAGCTCATGGTCAGTGCGCTCTGAATTCAGATGGAACCATTGAAGCGTCTTTGACTCATGCGTTCAACGGTCATGATCATGTAAACTTTGATGTCAGAACGCAGACTTGGACAGCAGCTGTGTCTTCTACATTCTTCTATAAGAGACAAAGGGAGGCTAACCATGAGGACTCTGTGACACTTGCTCACCTTTATGGATATCGATGCATTGAAATGTTACAAACTATTCTGAAGTATGCCCCTTGGATCAAAGAGAGAAAAGGTAAGAAAACAAGATGTGATGTTTTGATGTTTCCGTCCTGGGTGTAACATTGACAGGTTATAACTCCCATCAAGCCTGTTTAGAGCAGCAGACCTCCACTACAGACGGGGGAGAGTGTAGCTTCACATGTGAATCCTCTGATATGGTTAACCCAAATATATTAAAAAACCCATCACAAATCAAGCACAAACACACAACCACATTTATCATATGAATTTTCAGTGGCATGAGTGTAAACACAGACTACAGTTCATTCATTCTAGATCCTTCACTTATTAGTCATTATTATGGCAAAGGTGAAACTCTAATTGTCATTTTGTGTTACAGTTAAAGCATGGCAAGATTTAAGGAAAAAACACATAATATGAACCTTTTGCTTATACGGGTCTGTCTGTGTTGTTCCAAAATATGCAGTACCTCAGGTACATCTGATTGAGAAGTATGCCCTCACTTCCTCTAAGATTGACGTCACATGTCATGTGACTGGGTTCTACCCACGGGACATTCGGGTAGAGTGGCTGGGGGCAGGAGGGCTCCCCCTAGAGGAGGGAGTGAGGAGTGGCGAGGTGCTGCCCAATGGAGATGGCACTTATCAGCTGAGGATGCGTCTGACTATAACAGAGGAAGCCCAGGGAACTCAGAGCTACAGCTGCTTGGTCATCCATAGCAGTGTGTCTGAGAACATCACTGTTACCTGGGGTAAGACCAGATCTCATTCACTCTGTAACATACCGGCTCACGTACTGTTCTGTCGTGCTTTTAAATGTACCTGTTCCAGGCTGGTACCCCATTTATGGAGGTGATGTATATTTATATTTAAATGTCCGCTTTGTGCTTTCAGTTCCTCAGAGTGATTCAGATGTTTGGAGGGTCATTGCAATTGTAGCAGGTTTGGGGTTTATGCTAATCCTTGCAGTCATCTTCTGCAGCACCATACATAGGAAGAGATCAATAGGTGAGTGATTCCAAGCGAACAAGTTATGTTACAATGAATAGCTGAAAATGTTCTGTCATCCGATCATGTCAATATCATGTATTGAACTGTTAATTCATGAATGTCTCCATAGACATATGGATCTCATGTCTAATGCTGAATACTGCATATTAAAATTTTGTATGGTCAATGATGTAATATTTTGTGAAATATAACTATATAACATTTTTTTACATTTTCTCATTGCAGTGTAGAACACTGCAGAAATTCATATTTGAGGACAAATTCAAGAGCCTGTACTCTGGAGGAACCATTTTTGTGGGGATGCTGAACTCTTATTTTAGTGGAATCCAACCTAACAGACAGAGAGGTATTCATCAAATGGAACTGGAATGGAATACGATCGTTTAGGTATTAATGTGTACTCGTATGGAATTCACCAACCATTATGATAAAAGAAAAAAAATTTAGATATTTTTGATGTTATTGTGTATTAGCTACAGCCTTATATTTCACAATTTAATAACTTCTTAATTCGTGTAATTAACACAATAATATTTGTTAAGATTTTAGTGTTGACATGTATTATTTTACACTATATATATTGAATTTTGTCAACTCTGTCAGGCACAGAAAAATCATGGATCTATAATGTAAAACATGAAGAACACATTCCGTCCTTTTTTGATGCATTGAATGATGTGAATTATTTAATGTTACTATATAAAATGTGTGATATATTTTTATTAAAAACAGGAACAAATTTGAAGTGTTGCCCACGATATCACGTGGGCAGCACAGTTTCTACTGATAATGTATTTTGTCTTTCTGATTTAGAACGTATAATATCACTTTCTGGAGTATGTTAAAAGTTCGAGAGAACTTTCAGACAACCCCTTCCTCTATACCTTTATGTCCAATCTGGTTTTCTACACAGGTGTTACATTGCCATGTACCTTCTCTCCCATCATGCTCTCTTCTTCCCGCATTTCCATATCTGCCATTTATCCTGTTATTAGCACCCATCTCTCCGCAACTCGTAGGAGACTCTTGTCATCTTCGGCAGAGCTAACAAATGGTGTTCCTCTCTTGGGGCGACCTTCATATCAGTCAGTTTTGTTGTAGTGTTTGATGCTATTGGCTACTAAACTTGAAGAAACTTTGGGTTTCTGCAATTTTTCTGACTGATTGGCCATCATTTCTGAAAGTCATTATGGACTGATGTTGCTCTTTGCTAAGTTCAGCTTTTCTTGCCATATAATTGATTATTACAACAAAACAACTAAAGCTTTCCACCAAACAGGTCCCTTGGTATCCACTCTACCTTGTAACAACTTAAATGATTATCATTTTATAAAATTTTATGATTTAATCATTTTATAATATTATTAAATGATTACGTGTTTAGGCTATCGACTATGTATCAAGATGATACATAGTCGTTGTGGCAATTTGCAGTTGTAATTTTTGCTCTCACTCTGTTAACATCTTGTACGTATAAAATCCAATGTCGGAATACGTGGAAAACGTTTTGCTTGGACATAATCTTGACTGTTTATTTTATATCAAACAAATTCCTGTTATTTTTTAACATAATCCTTCAGGTGAGAATGGCTATAAGAAAGGAGAAATATATGATTTGCACTAGGTATATTTATATATAATGTGTGACTATTGTCTGTGAGGCCATGTCAAAGTGTTAGTGATAAAATCATTCTTGTATATTCGCAAACAATTACTTTGACAAAGACAAATAAACAAACTGACAACTGAACCAATAAAAGTAAGGCATGTTATTTCTCACTGAGCACAAAACAGTATATACATCCAATTGTACAGGATCCAGTGTACAGAGTTAAGGATTCATTAAATTCACAGCATCATCTAATTTATCAGTCTGAAGACAATTCAGGTGAAAATTCCTCAATCAGAGAAAGACAAAAAAATGTTAGTGCATGATTTCACTGTCTGCTCCCTAACACTTGCAAGCACTAAATACCATCACGCTAACACAGAAGTCCCATGATTCCAGTGCGTCCAGAGATCACCGACACAAAACCGAACACTTTAACATGTGGATGGATGGGGGAGGGGTGTGAATGGTGCCAGACAAGATGATTTTGGTGTCATGATTAAATTCACTCAATGTTTGTAGCTGTCCACACACCTTCTTAACAAGAAATGAATTATCTACTGATTGAAAATAAACTACAAAAACCAGCAGGCACTGATATATAGGATTGTAGTTCTTTGGGCTGCATCATGGATAGGTTGGTGCATCAGCAATGTTTCTACCAGTTACGCTGCCTTAGTCAGCAGGCTATCTGCATACGCTAATTTCCATTCACTAATGTTTAAAGTCATGGTACAACTTTTCATACGCCGACGTGTGAAAGTCTTCGGCTGTCATTCAAGGGCTGATTAAGATGTGGCTGAAATATCAGGTCACATGGATGACTGGGCTGAAGAAATAATTATGGCCATTCTCCCTACGTCATCAGCCTGAAGCCCAGCACAGCGAAGAGCAAAGACAGCAGGGCAGAGCTCCCTGATGCACTACTGCTGCTGCTGAATGGTGCCCCCTGCTGGCTGGAGGTCAGATGGCAGCGCCTCATGCTTCCCAGCTCGTTCCAGACGAGCAGCTCGGCATGTGGGGAGCAGCAGCTGGCGGAGTAGCGAACACGCAGGGTGGCCCGCCCAGACACGTTCAGAGGGGGGTCCCCTTGGACCAGACGGGGCCCCTCCGGCTCCTCGCCCTCTTGTCGCCATAGTTGCCCCGCTTGTCTACTCTCTCCGCGGAGCAGTGTGAGGACACCGGAGCCCTGCGACAGCTGCAGGGAGGCTAGGCCGGAGCGCCCCCTGTCTGTCACTGCCAGTGACACAGCCCAGATGCCCTGGTCACACTTGGGGGGGCAGGCAGCCTCTACCCGCATCGGCGAGCATGACGGGGGGTTCAAATTCTGGAGAGAGAAAGAGAGAGAAAAAGAGCGAATAAAACAACCTCAGACGTCTGCAGTTTAGTGACAGGAAGACCCAGCAGCTTCAGCTTCTGACACCTGAAGTCTCTGTCGCTTTCAGCTTCAGCAGATGGAAGAATGAACAGCACCCCAGCACTGTAGCCCCGTCACCCACAGATATCTGACACCACAGTGACCACATTACATGACATGACATGACATGACATGAGATGAGATGACATGACATGACATGACATGACATGACATGAGATGAGATGAGATGAGATGAGATGACATGACATTGAAATGACATGACATGACATTACATTACATTAAAGGCATTTGTTAGCTCTTATCCAGAGCAACTTACAATGCAAATGAACCACACTGTCCAACATACTGTGATTATCAATCATATGAACTTATCAAGATAATAACATTACACGAGACAAAGGTTGTGGCGAACACTGGGCTGCTTTCCCGGCCACAGATTAAGCCATTTCTCACTCTAAAAGAACATTTCAATTAAGGTCTCCCTCCATAAGTGTTTTCAGTCCATAGCTGTATGGAAACCGGCCCAAAGCACCGTGAGTTATTGTCGCTACAGAGCTGTCGATGTGAGTTTGTAGTTACATATCAAACCGTAAGTGTACTCCACATTCTGTTTCTTACCAGCGGGACAACGGTCAGGTGAACCACAGCGTAGTTAGTATCAGCGGAGTCCAGCGCTCGAACTGTGAGCGTGAGGGTGACCGCCCCCCCCAGCTCCATGTCCCTGGGGGTCTTCATCTCCACCTCCCTCCTCAGCGAGCCTCTCTGTCCCACAAAAAGCCTGTGGAGAAGAACAGCATCCGAACAGGTGAATATATCTCCACTTGCTGGGGCAAAGCAGCATGTTTTTCCATTCTCTTGATGGAAAAGAAGCTACTAGAACCTGCAGACCACATAGTATTGTTGGACTTTGCAAACTCAGATCGGGTGCAGGTGTGGTAGCAGGTGTCTGCTGCTAACGGTTATTCTGCCTTAGTTGGTGTCATGAATACTGTTAGAGCTACACTCAGCAGTCAGTTATTGACTTGTTTGAGCCAACTGAAAATGATTTTCTCTCCATAACTACAGGAGGTCCTCGGGTTACGACGGTCTCGAGTTACGACGTTTCGTGGTTACGACGCACTCCCATAAATTATTTAAAAAACCTAGTTTCGACCTAAGCGGTTTGGTTCGTAAATACGACCACAGAAATAAAGATAAGAAATTGTTCTCTCTTTTTTTAAATTACTGTTTCATTTAATTATTGTATTTTATATGTCCTTCATGTGTTGTGTGCACAGTGTGAGTGACTTAAGGTGTTAACTTCGGTATAATTTAGGTATAAATTCCGACTGACGTCGAAAATCGACTTACGACAAGTTGTAGGAACGGAACTCGTTCCTAAATCGAGGACCCCCTGTAATCCAAGCATTGGTCCAAACCTTACTCATCCTACCTGTGGGCCCCTGTCTGTGTGAGGAACCTGTGGTCATCGTCAAAGGTCAGGTTGAAGTAACGGGCGGGGCCATGGTTCCACACGTCAAAAGTGACCTTGGTGGTGTGGCCCGGAACCAGACGCGGGGCCGAAAGGACCTGAGGATGCCAAGGGAGGGAGAAAAACAGGGGTGAGTCACAGAACGCTGCTCAACACGCTGGCTGTGTCCTGTACTGTGCTCACAGAACACTGCTCAACACACTAGCTGTGTCATGTACTGTGCTCACAGAACACTTCTCAACACACTAACTGTGTCAGGTTCTGTGCTCACAGAACACCGTTTGTTGTTTGTAATATTTACATCATTGCTACGCAGTGTATTTCGTAAACCTGAATGATCTACTAAAATTACAGATAAGTGAAATCACTCAACACAATTTGTTTTAAAAATGGGTTGTATATTCTCTATGGACTCAGATGACAGGATTTTCAAAGAAGGTCAGATTCTCACTGGCTTTTGAAGCCATGTTATCATGAGAGCGTTCCTCAAACATTGTTAGAACATTATAGCAGTATATTATCAAACAAGCTCTGTCAAGGTCCCCAGATTCTCATTTTTATACCTTTTGTTTTCACTATGTAGACGTTACAGCACTTTTTATACATAGCCCCCCATTTCAGGGCACCAAATTGTTTGGGATTATTGTACCTGTATCTACACGTGTGTGGGTTGTTTGGCTGTGTGTACCTGGATCTGTGTGTGTGTGGGTTGTGGTTTGGCTGTGTGTACATGGATCTGTACGTATTTGGGTTGTTGTTTGGCTGTGTGTACCTGGCTCTGTATGTTTATAGTTTGTTGTTTGGCTGTGTGTGTACCTGGATCTGTGTGTGTGTGGGTTGGATCATCTCTGTGGAGACCCTCTCCAGGCTGTTTCCCTTCCTGTCCTTCCCAGAAAGACACACGCAAAACGGCTCACGGGGCACAGACACCATCCTGCCCACCAGCTCTGCCCCAGATGACAAAGAGGACGACGAGTTCATGGGCACCTCCAGCAGGCTCTCCCCATTGGCTCCCAGGAGCGTCACATGACTGAAGGACACCTCGTTAAGTGACGGGCTGGTCACAACTAACACAAGAAATGTGGGTACACCTGGGAAAGGAGGTGACAGAGCACACACACACACACACACAAACACACACACGCACACACATATGCATAAATGCAGTGAAATTAAGTGAAAACCACATGACGGCTTCCAAAATCAAAGTTACACTCAAAATTTTGCCTGCTCATGAAAAGTCATGCATGCTCACAGTGAACTAACCTGCCACTGGGCTCCCCTCCACTCGAGCCAGTCCTGGATGCGTCCCATTGGCTTCCTCTGCAAAATAGTACAGGAAATCCACACTGCTGTCGCCTGGGCAAAGGGGAAAGACATAGGGCGAGAGTCATGTCAATCACAGAACTGCATCCTTGCACTGCTCTCTAATTGGCTGTAGATTCCTCTTCCTGTAGTCTATGCAGGAAGCTGTAGGCACATTAGGGTAATTTATATGTTTTTGGGGTCCAGGCAAAGTAAAGCATGACAACACTGATACAGTATCTATACTAGCAGTCTGGGTTTGAGTACATGTTTACAACACCGCAGTACAGCAGATGGCAGTACACAGTTATTCCAATGATTATTTTTGCTTCAAATGGAGTCAGTGGGAGGATAAACTCCAGGATATGTAGCCAGTGTATGAGTTATATGCTAATGTATAGTGCTTCTGTAGTGGTTCTGCAATCTTTAATGTTCCTGTAGTGTCGATGCAGTAATTCTACAGTGGTTCAGTAGTGTTGATGTAGGAGTTCTGTAGTATCTCTTTAGTGGTTCTGTAGGGGTTCTGAAGTATATCTTTAGTGGATCTGTAATAGTTCTGAGGTATATCTAGTGCTTCTGCAGTATATCTTTATTGGTTCTTTAGGGATTCTGCAGTATATCTGTAATGGTTCTATAGGGGTTCTGTTGAATAACTTAAGTGGTTCTGTAGGGGGTCTATAGTATATCTTTAGTGGCTCTGCAGGGGTTCTGTAGTAGTATATCTTTTGTGGTTCTGTAGTGGTTCTGTAGGAGTTCTGTCGTATACAGTGCCTATCATAAGTATTCACCCCCTTGGATGTTTTACCCTTTTATTGCTTTCATAAATCAATCATGGTCAATAAAATTTGGCTTTTTTCACACAAAAATTTCTGGGAAAAAAACTCTTTAAGGTCAAAGTGAAAACAGATTTCAACAAAGTAATATCAATGAAACAAAAGTATATAAAGAAAATAATTGTTTGCATAATTATTCACCCCCTTTTAAATTTAATGGTCTAATTCAATAGAGTTCTATCCAATTGGTGCCAATAGTCTCAGAATTAGGGATGGATACAAAAAAATTTTCAAGGCACTGAACATCCCTGGAGTTCAGTGAAATCAATCATCAAGAAATGGAAGGAATATGGCACATGTGTGAATCTGCCTAGATCAGGCCGCCCTCATAAACTGAGTGACCGTGCAAGCAGGAGACTAGTGAGATAAGCCACCAAGACCCCTACGACTACTCTGAGGAGTTACAAGCTTCAGCTGCTGAGATGGGAGAGACTGTGCATATAGCAACTGTTGCCCGGGTTCTTCACTGGTCAAAGCTTTATGGGAGAGTGGCAATGAGAAAGCCACTGTTGAAGAAAATTCACATTAGATCTCGACTAGAGTTTGCCAAAAGGCATGTAGGAGACTCCATGGTCAAGTGGAAGAAGATTCTTTGGTCTGATGAGACCAAAATTGAGCTTTTTGGCCATCAGACAAGACGTTATGTTTGGCGGAAACCAAACACTGCACATCAACAAAACACACCATCCCCACTGTGAAGCATGGTGGTGGCAGCATCATGCTGTGGGGATGTTTCTCAGCAGCCGGCCCTGGAAGGCTTGTAAAGATAGAGGGCGGAATGAATGCTGCAAAATACACCAAAATCCTGGGGGACAATCTTATTCAGTCTGCAAGAGAACTACGGCTTGGGAGAAGATTTATTTTCCAGCAAGACAACGATCCAAAGCATACTGCAAAAGCTACACAGGAATGGTTAAAATCAAACCAGGTAAATGTTCTGAGTGGCGAGTCAAAGCCCAGACCTCAATCCTATTGAGAATTTGTGGCTGGACTTGCAAAGGGCTGTTCATGCCCGATACCCGCGCAACCTGACAGAGCTTGAGCAGTTTTGCAAAGACGAATGGAGCAAAATTGCAGTGAGTAGATGTACAAGACTGATTGAGACTTATCCACACAGACTCAGTGCTGTTATTGCAGCCAAAGGTGCTTCTACTAAATACTGACTTGAAGGGGGTGAATAATTATGCAAACAATTATTTTTCTTTATATAATTTTGTTTCATTGATATTACTTTGTTGAAATCTGTTTTAACTTTGACCTTAAAGAGTTTTTTCCAAGAAATTTTTGTTTGAAAAAAGCCAAATTTTATTGACCATGATTGATTTATGAAAGCAATAAAAGGGTAAAACATCCAAGGGGGTGAATACTTATGATAGGCACTGTATCTTTAGTTGTTCTGTAGGGGTTCTGTAGTATATATTTAGTGGCTCTGTAGTGTCTCTGTAGTGGTTCTGTAGGGGTTCTGTAGTATATGTTTAGTGGCTCTGTAGTGTCTCTGTAGTGGTTCTGTAGGGGTTCTGTAGTATATATTTAGTGGCTCTGTAGTGTCTCTGTAGTGGTTCTGTAGGGGTTCTGTAGTATATATTTAGTGGCTCTGTAGTGTCTCTGTAGTGGTTCTGCAGGGGTTCTTTAGTATATATTTAGTGGTTCTGTAGGAGTTCTGTTGTATATCTTTAGCAGTTCTGTAGGGGCTCTGTAGTATATATTTAGTGTCTCTGTAGTGGTTCTGTAGGGGCTCTGTAGTATATATTTAGTGTCTCTGTAGTGGTTCTGTAGGGGCTCTGTAGTATATATTTAGTGTCTCTGTAGTGGTTCTGTTGGGGCTCTGTAGTATATATTTAGTGGCTCTGTATATATTTAGTGGCTCTGTAGTGTCTCTGTAGTGGTTCTGTAGGGGCTCTGTAGTATATATTTAGTGTCTCTGTAGTGGTTCTGTTGGGGCTCTGTAGTATATATTTAGTGGCTCTGTAGTGTCTCTGTAGGGGCTCTGTAGTATATATTTAGTGTCTCTGTAGTGGTTCTGTTGGGGCTCTGTAGTATATATTTAGTGGCTCTGTAGTGTCTCTGTAGTGGTTCTGGGGCTCTGTAGTATATATTTAGTGGTTCTGTAGGGGCTCTGTAGTATATATTTAGTGTCTCTGTAGTGGTTCTGTTGGGGCTCTGTAGTATATATTTAGTGGCTCTGTAGTGGTTCTGTTGGGGCTCTGTAGTATATATTTAGTGGCTCTGTAGTGTCTCTGTAGTGGTTCTGTAGTGGTTCTATAGGGGCTCTGTAGTATATATTTAGTGGCTCTGTAGTGGTTCTGTTGGGGCTCTGTAGTATATATTTAGTGGCTCTGTAGTGTCTCTGTAGTGGTTCTGTTGGGGCTCTGTAGTATATATTTAGTGTCTCTGTAGTGGTTCTGTAGGGGCTCTGTAGTATATATTTAGTGGCTCTGTAGTGGTTCTGTTGGGGCTCTGTAGTATATATTTAGTGGCTCTGTAGTGTCTCTGTAGTGGTTCTGTAGGGGCTCTGTAGTATATATTTAGTGTCTCTGTAGTGGTTCTGTAGGGGCTCTGTAGTATATATTTAGTGGCTCTGTAGTGGTTCTGTTGGGGCTCTGTAGTATATATATATTTAGTGTCTCTGTAGTGGTTCTGTTGGGGCTCTGTAGTATATATTTAGTGTCTCTGTAGTGGTTCTGTAGTATATATTTAGTGGCTCTGTAGTGTCTCTGTAGTGGTTCTGTAGGGGCTCTGCAGTATATATTTAGTGTCTCTGTAGTGGTTCTGTAGGGGTATGTTTAGTGGCTCTGTAGTGTCTCTGTAGTGGTTCTGTTGGGGCTCTGCAGTATATATTTAGTGTCTCTGTAGTGGTTCTGTTGGGGCTCTGTAGTATATATTTAGTGGCTCTGTAGTGCCTCTGCAGTGGTTCTGTAGGGGCTCTGTAGTAAATATTTAGTGTCTCTGTAGTGGTTCTGTAGGGGCTCTGTAGTATATATTTAGTGGCTCTGTAGTGGTTCTGTTGGGGCTCTGCAGTATATATTTAGTGGCTCTGTCTCTGTAGTGGTTCTGTAGGGGTTCTGTAGTATATATTTAGTGGCTCTGTAGTGGTTCTGTTGGGGCTCTGCAGTATATATTTACTGTCTCTGTAGTGGTTCTGTAGGGGTTCTGTAGTATATATTTACTGTCTCTGTAGTGGTTCTGTACGGGTTCTGTAGTATATATTTAGTGGCTCTGTAGTGGTTCTGTTGGGGCTCTGCAGTATATATTTAGTGTCTCTGTAGTGGTTCTGTCTGGGGCTCTGCAGTATATATTTAGTGTCTCTGTAGTGGTTCTGTAGGGGTTCTAGTAGTGGTGTAGGGGCTCTGTAGTAGTGTTCTGTAGTGGTTCTGTGTAGTATATATTTAGTGGCTCTGTAGTGTCTCTGTAGTGGTTCTGTAGGGGCTCTGCAGTATATGTTTAGTGGCTCTGTAGTGTCTCTGTAGTGGTTCTGTAGGGGCTCTGTAGTATATATTTAGAGGCTCTGTAATGTCTCTGTAGTGGTTCTGTAGGGGTTCTGTAGTATATATGTAGTGGTTCTGTAGGGGTTCTGTAGTAAATCTTTTGTGGATCTGTAGTGGTTTTGTAGTGTCTGGGATGGAGGTCTATACCAATGGCATTGAGTGTGACGGGACCCTCTGCATCAGCACTGAGATACCACTGTCCAGTCTCCATGGGGGGCAGCAGTCTGACCCGGTACAGGCCCTGAAAATGCTCCAGCTCAGCCAGGGACCCGGGTCCGTCCAGCAGGGACTGAGTCTGGCCTGAGAGAGAAAGAGAGATGTGTTTAAAACCACGCATCCTGCTATTGCTTTTACAGTTTCTGTTATTGTTTGCAGTACTTTCAGTAGAGGGCACTTTATTTGTCATTTCAGCGAAATTTCAATTGAAACAAATTGCATTGAACTGAGAGAGGGAAAGAGGGAGAAATATCTAACAGTGTGTAAGAGAGAGAAATAAGACATAGAGAGAGAAACAAGGTCTGTTGGAAATCAGGCAATAATTTACTGTTTTGTGCATATTGATTTAAAATATGGTGTATTGTATTGTAAAATTAGTTTGTTTTTATAACATAATTGTGTTTTATTGCATTTTTATGACTTAATGCTTAACAGATCAACATTGATGTAAAGCTTTAGGAATATACTAAAATCTTAATGTATGTAAAACATTCTGAGTTGCTTTTGAATTGTGAGGGTGAAGCAAGACAAAGTGGGAGAGAGAAAAAGAAAAAAGACAGAGAGGAATACAGCATAATAAAGAGAGAGACTAGGGCCTTATACAATATGGAAGCTGTGGGTCAATTACTGTATTATCTTTATTTGTGGTATGCGTGTCAGTGAATGGTGGTATGTGTTAGTCAACGAGCGAGGCTGTAGAGTCAGCGTGTTCCTATACCTGTGGGATTTGTGAGCACACAGTGTTTTAGAGTGCCAGTCACATGCAGAGTGACGTTCCTCACAGCGCTGTCCACTTTGAAAGGCAAGTGATTGGACTCTGAAATGGAGTGACTCTCCACATGCAGCAAAGTCACCTGCAGGGGAAGACAGTGAGGAGAGCTGCGTGAGAGAGTGAGAAAGATCAGACGGGGGGAGAAGGTGAGCAGTACAGAACGAGAGAAATACCAGCAGAGGGAAACCGTGCGCAGGACTGTATGAGAGGCTGATCAGTAGAGGGCGACAGTGAGCAGACCTGTGTGACAGTGTGGCCAGTAGAGGGCAATAGTGAGCTGGGCTGCATGAGAAAGTTCCCCCTGATAATTGGGACACAGTTCACTTTTTTCAAGTACTTTACCTCTGTCTAAATTTGCATTACTTTTGTTCTGTTGTTGTGTTCTTGTCTGTCTGCATTGACAATATAATTGTTATGTCAAGTGTTGGTGATATATATTGTAAAAGTGGCATTCCATTGTAGCATTTCAATAGAATTGATTTTGTATCCAGACAGGGGGTATACTGAAAAGTGCTGTTACACAGAGTGACCAGCAGGGGGAGACAGATTAAAGAGAGACATAGATCAGCGTTGGTCCTGCAGTGTACCTTGTTGGCAGCGATGTTGTCTTGGACAATGGTGGACACTTTATGGATGTCAGAATCCGTGGTAAAAATGGTCAGTCCTCCTGAAACTGAGGACAGAGAGGAGTACAGGGAGAACCTGTCAGGGGACAAACTCTCTCTTCTCTTCCTCATCCCTCTACCTGTCCCAGTAAAATTTGGGTCCTCCGTCAGCAAGAAGCTCACCTGAAAGAAGGAGGGCATGATGGTAAGAGCCAGTGATGGAGAACAAACGACGACTTTAAATCATTCACTCCTGCTATCAGGCCACTAAACGGCGACAGTAATCATTTTAAATGACTGTTACATTCCGTTTAAACTTGGTCATTTATTTATATCATGTAATTACTTATTTGTATTGTAACGAAATGTTTTATTTTATTTATTTTATTTACTGCTGCTTGGTGTTCCCTTGTACTGATCAATGTATGTTTATCTGTTGCCTCCGACATATAACTACTTTGCCCCTGAGTTTTGAAAGTGTTTTGTGTGTATGGACTGGGTAAACTGCAAAAGAAATGCCCTGTTTATCTTATTAACCTTTTACCCATGCAGAAATTATGTGGTTGCCAGTGGGCACAGACATTTGCATGCATAGATGGGTATACAGATAAGTGTGCATGTGTGTGTTTGTGTGTGTGTGTGTGCACAGGTGTATAAGCTGCAAAAGAATTGCCCTGTTATCTGACTAACCTTTTACCCATGCAGAAATTATGTGGTTGCAAGTGGGCACAGGTGTGTCGTGACAGGTGTGTATATGGACAGGTACACCACCTTGCTCTGTTTCTCCAGGGTTAGAGCTTTAACCGCACTGTACAGGTGCGGGTCCTTGGGGGAAGCATCGGTGAACACGAAGATCTCAGACAGGGGAGGGCTGTGGGTCAGAGCCAGCTGGGGGAAGAAAGCACACTGGTTGAGCAGACATGCTCGCTCACGGTAACACAGTCACGTACTACACACGAGCACTCCCCGACAACCTTTCCTACTTCCAGGGCCAGGAGACCGCAGAGCACATGTTCAGAGCAAGCTCAGCTTGTGGCTGCCTGTCACCACCTTCGCATACACTGGTCAGAAAACCTCAGGGCTGTTGTGGAACTTCTGCCTGATTTTTTGACCATTCTTGTGGATTGTTTTTTTGTGCTTTTGCTGTGTCTCCTCGGTCATGACCATTGCCTGTTTTTCGTTTACGATTCTGGATTTTGGACTTTGGCTCTATTAATAAACCTCTTAAGAATTACGTCCGCATCTGAATCCTTCCTCAGCCCTGACAGAAGCACACAAACACACACACACACACACACTCAGTCTGAAGCACATACACTATACACACATACACACAAATTCAGACTGAAGCACACACACAAACACACACAGACACACACACATTCACACTGAAGCACATACATTACACATACACATTCAGACTGAAGCATACACATTACATACACACACACACATACATTCAGACTGAAATGTACACACATAAACACACGCACACACACACACACACACACACACACACACATATTTAGACTGAAGCTTACACACAAACACACACTTACACACACACACATTCAGACTGTCTTACTGGCATGGAAATTGTACCTAAACTGAAACGGACACACCTCAGGCAGCATAACATAAATCCTGGTCTATTTGTGGTCATAGACAATCAGCATTGATTCTCCCATGCAGTTTGGAGCTGAGAGAATTGCCTGATTCTGCAGTTGCTTGGTTTAATGTAGGATTTGCTTGATGTGCTTTATTTTTCACTTCCACGTCAAATCAAAGTGAAACCATGACCTCCTTTTTGTGCTTTTTACTGATTTGTCACCTGACTGGCTGCACCGCAATGACCAAAGAGGAAGCAGACCCTGTCTGCATGACTTCCTTTGACTCGAGCCCTGTCTATTCCATCAGAGGAGCGCAAAATTAGAATTTATGTTGTGTAGGTGCTCCAGGATTGGCTGCTAGCGAGCCAGCTACAGCCTCGCTAATGTGGCTGGCTTACTCAAGTTTACCAACTCACGCCTTTCTCCCTCCATGGTTCTCACCTGTACAGCAGAGAGGCACATTTCGGGCTCGTCCCCTCCCCCAAGGGCAGTCAGGTCCTCCAGGGATCGCATGAACTGTTCTGGGTCCTCAGTCTTGTACACGGGCCCCACTTCTACGGCACAGCACAGAGACTCTACTGCTACAGCACAGTGAGATACACACACACAGCACAGAGACCCTACAGCACAGTGAGATACACACACACAGCACAGAGACCCTACAGCACAGTGAGATACACACACTGCATAGATACCCTACAGCACAGTGAGATACACACACAGCACAGAGTCCCTACAGCTACAGCACAGTGAGATAGACACACTGCACAGAGAAGAGACCCTACAGCACAGTGAGATACACACACAGCACAGAGACCCTACAGCACAGTGAGATACACACACAGCACAAAGACAGTGAGATACACACACCCTGCAGCACAGTGAGATACACACACACAGCACAGAGACCCCAGCACAGTGAGATACACACACAGCACAGAGACCCTACAGCACAGTGAGATACACACACAGCACAGAGTCCCTACAGCTACAGCACAGTGAGATAGACACACTGCACAGAGAAGAGACCCTACAGCACAGTGAGATACACACACAGCACAGAGACCCAAACGTACAGTGAGATACACACACAGCACAAAGACCCTACAGCACAATGAGATACACATACAGCACAGAGACCCTGCAGCACAGTGAGATACACACACAGCAAAGAGACGCTACAGCACAGTGAGATACACACACTGCATAGATACCCTACAGCACAGTGAGATACACACACAGCACAGAGTCCCTACAGCTACAGCACAGTGAGATAGACACACTGCACAGAGAAGAGACCCTACAGCACAGTGAGATACACACACAGCACAGAGACCCAAACGTACAGTGAGATACACACACAGCACAAAGACCCTACAGCACAGTGAGATACACACACTGCATAGATACCCTACAGCACAGTGAGATACACACACAGCACAGAGACCCTACAGCACAGTGAGATACACACACAGCACAGAGACCCAAACGTACAGTGAGATACACACACAGCACAAAGACCCTACAGCACAATGAGATACACATACAGCACAGAGACCCTGCAGCACAGTGAGATACACACACAGCAAAGAGACGCTACGGCCAATGAGATACACACACACAGTACAGAGACCCTACAGCCAATGAGATACACACAGCAAAGAGACCCCAAAACTACAGCACAGTGAGATACACACACAGCACAGAGACGCTACAGCTACAGCACAGTGAGATACACACACAGCACAGAGATGCTACAGCCAATGAGATACACACACAGCACAGAGACCCTACAGCACAGTGAGATACACACACAGCACAGAGACCCTACAGCACAGTGAGATACACACACAGCACAGAGAGCACACACTGCCTACAGCACAGTGAGATACACACACAGCACAGAGACCCTACAGCACAGTGAGATACACACAGATGCTACAGCCTACACACACAGCACAGTGAGATACACACAGCACAGAGACCCTACAGCCAATAAGATACACACACAGCACAGAGACCCTATAGACCCTATAGCTACAGCACAGTGAGATACACACACTGCATAGATACCCTACAGCACAGTGAGATACACACACTGCATAGATACCCTACAGCACAGTGAGATACACACACTGCATAGATACCCTACAGCACAGTGAGATACACACACTGCATAGATACCCTACAGCACAGTGAGATACACACACTGCATAGATACCCTACAGCACAGTGAGATACACACAATGCATAGATACCCTACAGCACAGTGAGATACACACAGATACACACAGATACCCTACAGCACAGTGAGATACACACACTGCATAGCACAGCATAGATACCCTACAGCACAGTGAGATACACACACTGAGATACCTACAGCACAGTGAGATACACACTGCATAGACCCTACAGCACAGTGAGATACAGCACAGTGAGATACACACACTGCATAGATACCCTACAGCACAGTGAGATACACACACACAGCACAGAGACCCTATAGCTACAGCACAGTGAGATACGCACATAGCAAAGAGTCCTGACAGGTACAGCACAGTGAGATACACACACAAGTTTCCAAGAAATTTCCAAGAAATGTGTATTCTTTTTTATAATCAGATTATCATTTTATTTTATTTCAAATTTTTCATCTGATAAAAGTTTTCACAAAATTAAAAATAAACCAATACACTCTTGGAATTTTTTTGCAGTATGGCAAAGCAAGAAAGCTGGGTGAAAAATTGTGTTCTCGCTGTTTTTTTTTTCAGATCAGAAACACATCTTAACATGCTTTTCTGAAGAAAAAACTATTTATAGTGCATCTGAAAAGTTGTGATTTGCTCATTGTTTATTCCTCCACAGCCTTGCAAACACACGGTAAAAACGTTGCAGTAATATGACATGTTGGCTGGCTAGGGCCTGCTCTCTCTCACCTGGGTCGTGGAAGGGCACCAGAATGTAGGTTCTAGGCTGCTGCGAGTCGGCACGGGCCTGGATGATGGACAGAGCACGGAGCCGGGCCGCCGTGATCTCCTCAAACATGCTGCCTGTGGTATCCATCACAAAAACCAGAGCTGGCTGGTGCCAAACGCTAAACAGCCTGGGACAAACACAGACCCAGGTTACCACCACTTAAACAAAAAACACAACCAAAACCAACAAAAAAGAGCAAACTGTAAACAAAATAACAATGAAAGGCAAGCTACTGTGAAAGATGGTTTTACAAAAAACACATCGTAACATTTTTTCCAGACAATTGCGATTTTTGAAAAATGTGGAAATCACATGTATAACCAATGAAAAAGGTGAAGATATGTGAAACCTGAATTTAACACAGGTGAATGTAATTTCAGATGTGAACAGTTTATTTTAGATATGCCAGAAAAGTGATTTTACACGTGAAATTTCTAGACAAAAGTTTGAAGGAAACATGCAAAACTGATATTAAAATTGCTGCCTACTTTAACAAAAGAAATTGTAAGCCTAAAGAAAAATAAAATGTAGCTGTAGCGTTGGTACATAAACAAACACAAATGACCTCAAATTAAAGGCCAACATAAATCACAACAGAAACAGCCATGAAAATTAAAACCATGATATCTAGGTTTAAAAGTATGTTTTATAGATCAGAAAATAGCGTGTAGATAGAACAATAATTTATTTTAAGAATATGTTTTTCTTCGACTGTACATCTTAGTACAGATGTACCTTTCTAAGGGGTTATGTAATGTTAGTTTTTTTTACACAAAATGGCTGGCATGCATATATCATTTACATGCACACTGTAAATGAGTATGGTATCACTATTAATTCCGATTCATTAAATTGGCATACGCTGTTTTCCTCCCATCATCCTCCACTTGTATAGCCGTAATTCCTGACTGGTGGACGAAACTCTGTTCTGTGTGCTTTGCTACGACCCGCTGACCTCAGAAAGCTCTCTGTTCCCACGGCGTCACGGAGGTCTCGCAGAGTGGTTATGGTTGCCGCGGTAGCCAGTCGGGCAGCGTCACTGTGGAGATAGTGATGGGGGGAGAAGAAGGGGGAGGTGCTGTCCTTGTTGATTCCTCCCCGGGCGCTGTGGTGACGGCTGCTGTCCAGCAGTCCTCCATGGCTGCACTTGCCTGTGGCACGGGAAGCATGAACAGGGAGACTGTGACACAACGATGCCCAAAACTAACCGAAAGGTTGGATACATTTCCCTTACAAGAACGACTGACTTAGTGTGTGCTTGGCATGTGAAACGAATCAATTTCATTTATTCTCACATTCCAAAGGACGTTTTCCAGAGAGCATACCGTTTCAGGCACCAATGAAAATGTAAGGACAAACTACTTGTACTGATTTGTAAAAATGTAGCTTAAAGCCAAACAAATGTCCAACATCTTAGGCTCTTAATTTAGAAGACAAAGACAGGATTTTAAAAACTAAATATAGCTGTACCTGTGGTATCTTCATTGTTTTAAATAATTGCATTATATCTATGGTATTGTAATGGCTGTTTTCTGGGTTCTATCTATGGTAATGTACTTGGCGATTTGTAAGGCTGATATCTATGGTAATGTACTTGGCAGTTTTGTAAGGCTGATATCAATGGTAATGTATTTGGTGACTTGGAAAGCTGATATCTATGGTAATGTACTTGTTGGTTTGGAAGGCTGATATCTTTGGTAATGACCCTGGCGGTTTGGCAGGTTACATCTATGGTAATGTACTTGATGATTTGTAAGGTATATATGTATGGTAATGTACTTGGCAGCTTGACAAGGTAATATGTATGGTAATGTACTTGGCAGTTGGGCTGGGTGATATCTATGGTATCTGGTGGTTGAAAGGCTGATATCCTGGGGGTCTGAAAGGCTGACATCTATGGTAATGTACCTGGCGGTTTGGCAGGGTCAGTACTGAAGTAGCCGGTTGTCAGCAAAGGCGCTTGCTGACTCTGGGTCAGATCTGCCAGAATGTTGTTCCTGCAGGTAAACTCATAGCACTCTGCACAGGTGGGTTTGTCCTCTGAAAGAGAATAGCCAGACACGAGCACATCACTACCAAAACCATAAAAGATTGAACTTTTAGAGATATGGCTTGTGGAGTGCGTTGCCAGGAGATGTGTAGGGAGGAGCAAGCTCCTCTGCTCCTCTCTTGACTGGTGTCAGTTCCTTTGTCTCCCTCAGCCTGGAGAGACTGCAGGAGCTTGAGCAGCAGTAGCCTCACCAACGGACAGGCTCAGCTGAGGATGACTGCTCATCAGACCAGGTGCTAGCAATTGCCCTCAATTAGGCCGCATATTTAAAGCATAGCCTTTCAGGATGGAGGAGGACTGTTTTGGGCATGTTTTGTTTTCCTTGTGGTTGTGCTGATTTTCTGTTCTTTCTCTGACTTTTTCCACTGTTTTGTGTTTTCCTTGGATCCCCGAAAAGGGGCTAATACATTTTTTTTGTAATTCGTCTTCGTAATAAAATGACTTACAATTTATTTACACCATTCCCCCTTTTTCCTCCCAGTTTGGAATGTCCCAGTGACATTCACAAGTGCTACAAGCTCTGCTATCATTTTTAAAGAGCATAAACACACAAACATGATCTCCTCCAAAACATATCAGATTGACACATTTCATTTGCATCTCTGTGAAACTGCGGGAGCATGACTGACCAACAGAGGTCTGTGAGTGACGAAACAGACGACTGCAACCACAGAATGATTCCCTCCCTCTCTGAGAGACAGAGAAATTGTATCCACAGTGCCGAACCATGATAAGTCACCCAGCATCCACACCAAAATGTCTATGCATTTTAACGATATTGGTTCCTGCATATAACATCTTCATTGATACATATGAGCAGAGGAAATTTGGGTATCTTGTTCAAGTGTGAACAGGCACACACCACACAGTCTAATGCCTGGTTTCTAACAAAAGTGCTTAAAAAGTTTTGCTTCCAAATGTGCTGACGTGAGGGCATGGAGCTTACCTGAAGCTACAGGTATGGCAGGCTCTCCAGGGTGCAACAAGTGGAGGTAGATGGAGTTCTGGCCCATCTCCACCCAGTTACTGTGACTGTAGAAGTCCTGGCAGCAGAGGGAAAGCCAATCAGATGTCACTTATTGGTACTGGTAAGAGTTTTCTAGACGTATTCTACAAGTCAAGCATAACACAGTCAACGGAAATATTTCAATGAAGAAAGCGTCGGAGCTCAGTAAGGTTTAAAAATCTCAATAACTATATATTTTTTAATATTATCGTGCAATGTTATGACAGGATATATTCTTTCAAGGTTTCTTTTAGAATTATTAGATGATTACAAATGTGATTATGAATTATGAAAACCTCTAAGTGCCAATCAGAATAACTTCATCCAGAATGAGTCCAATATATTCCTAGACAGCCTGTGTTTCCCACATCATTAAATCGTGGTGGTACTTTTGTTTGGAGATGGCACAGCGTTTACGGGAGGGAGCTGTGGTACCTGCAGGGAGTGGAACAGACAGCCCAGGCTGCGTCGAGCGCCTTGGTTGTCCCGTGACCGTACGGAGAGGAGCGTCTGTGCCCAGAACTGCTGCAACATTTCCACGGCCTCCTCCACACGCTCAGAGTCAAAGTGGTACACCGGGTCGGACCGCGTGGAACTGAGGAAGTCCATGGCTACGTTTGACTGCACCACCTCCCCTACGGCCCGCCAGAACGCACGGCCCAGCTTCGCCTAGGCCCAGAGTGCAAACGCAGGTACATGTTTACTGTTAAATCCGCATTGATATAGGTCTGATGTTTAGGGAGCATTCTGGAAAAAAATGGCTGTCATGTACCATGCAGGTGGATGTTACACATTAGTGGGCGATTGAGTCTATTTGAATATATTATCAGTACTATTTACAGCGCTAATTGAAATTTGTCTTTTGGCTGAATGAGGCAGACATACCTACAACAAACAGCATCTTATTCAGCTACAATCAAAAATATTCACCTTACTTGTGTTTTACTGTTCCTCTACTATGGCTAGACAACTTTTGCGTTCACTAGGCCCCATCCCCTGATTGTTCTGTTAATCCATCCCAGCATGCAACATCTGGTTGTTATATACATTGCTGGAAAGTTAAATGTTTAAAAACAATGTTTATAAAACCGACTGAAAGGATGGCCAGTTCAGTTTACAAAATTGCATCTTGTCATTGAATATAACTTTTAGGTTCCATCTTACTCATCTGCCAAGTTCTGAGCGTTGTCTAAAGTCAGTAACTATAATAAAATGAGGCTTGATTTTGAGGCTGATCATTTGGCCACGCCCATTCAACTGGGCTCTGTGGGCGTGGCCACTGCCTAGAGTCTGTGGGCGTGGACTCATTCGACTGACACCTCTCTTACCCACGTTATGCCAGACTTAACCTGGTTACTTCCAAGAAATAAAAAGACCCAGACATGCAGACTGGAGCCGGATATGTTTGTGTACATGGTTCAGCCCCTTTCCGACCAGTTCTAGACTCCCCTGATCAAACAACGCAGCAAATTTGCAATGACAGAATTTCAAAATGTACGAAATCACAAATACTGTCACAAAATAGTCATGCAAGCATAAATTACTTTGCATGTGAGTCGCATCTTTTGAAAATTTTCCATGGCAAATGTCTGTAGGGTCAGAGAGATTTCTCAGAGAGAAACAAAAAAGGGCTGCAAAATAAATGCAGTAGCCAACTACTGCTACGTGCAAAATATACATGACAATGACACAGAAAAGCTTGCAAAAAAGGTATAACATACTTCCAATGATGTCATTGTAAACATCATGCAAAATGGAGAAAAGATGTATTTCAACGTTAAAATATAAGTATGCAGAAGTCAATTCAACTTGGTTCAATTAAGTTGTTCATTGGTCTGCTAAAATAAATCTTACCATAGATATCTCACAAACAAATTAACCATGGTGCAAAATCGTATAAAGACTGGGTAGAAAGGTTTAAGTATGGTACCATCTCACAGGTAGATATTCCCCAGCATAATGTGAATCTCAACTGTGGATTATAGATGCAGAACCTCGCTCATTGATCATGTATGTTGACTGATGTTCTGAATGCCCTCAAATGTTGTGCCGTTTCTGTTGTGAGAGCACGAAGTATGTAGAACCCAGATTTGGATCCATCCAATAAAAGTGAAGCGTGTGCAACCCAGAATGCCTCACCCCGTCCGGGGAATCTGTTTCACGGCGTAAGGGCAGCCTGCTGAGCGTGTCCAGTGTGACGTTGAGCACGGCCTGCTCGGTCATATACTGGTGCGTATAGCTGTTCCAGGACAGGGTCAGGACACGGGACCAGAAGTTGGGCAGGAAAGCCAAGCCCCCTGGCACAGCCAGCAGAAGGCAGACCAGCATGCACCACAGCCGGATCCACATGTCCTCCCACGCCTGACTCCGCTGTCCCAGCATGCTCTCTGAAGTCACTCCCAAATGGGGGAAGGAGCAAGGCCAAAGGGAGTCTGGGGGATCTCTATGGATAGCTGTTTGAGGGAGCACCTGCAAAAAGTAGGTAAAGTTGAATTTAATTCATTTTTGTACTGCATATAAGAGATGTTTTTTCATTAACTGGAGTTTAATTAAAAACAAAATATTTTCAGACAACCCCTTACTCAAATACCCTTACTCAAACCAGTTTTATACAGGTGTATAAATGCCACACATCTCAGTTCCTATCTTGCTCTCCATTTCCAGCATCCCTCCTCCTCCCTATGTCCACCTCTATTCCTATCACCCTTTCTTTCTTCCTCAGGTCATTTTAACTCAATTCCTTCAACTACCTATTTTCTGTAAGTCAACAAGGGGTCGTCCTACCTCAGTGATAGTCAGGCACTCCTTAGGACTCCAGGCCAAAGATCAAGTACAGAAATTCAGGTACCAATGTCTCTACTACCAACTATTTAATAATAAACCCCTTCCAAATGAATTCTCGATATCAGAATATGCATTCTGTTTTATTACCTGTTAACTATGAAAATGGCAAAAACCTGAGCCGGTCTTAATACATGCAAAGCAGCTTTAATTCACAAGTTTTTCATCTTCATAGATGAAATGAGTTTCATGCCGCTGTATTGATATAGATTGCGTGTGCGACAGCAGCAGGAAGTTGACGGCTCTATCTGCGCGTACCTGCACGTTCCTGCGCTAGCTCTGCAGAACAGCAGGGGCAGCTACACAAGCCGTCGCGGTTCGTAAGCGCTGTGGAGCTGTCGGCAGGATGTGGCGAGGCGGTAGCGTCGCATCCCTGGCATCAAGTGGCATTATCTTCTGTAACACTCCCTCCTTATCACCGCCGCCAGAGTCCGAGCCCGCTGCGTCTCACCCAGCGCATGCTAGCAGGACACGCACACACAGACTCACTGGCGCATGACGTGTGGCACATGGAGTAACTTATATGTAATGCACCAAGAAGGTTCACGGCACACATAAAAGACACATAAATGAACACATAAATGTTCATTCAGAGATGGAGCAACATGCATACTGCGAAGCCAACAAGCTGCTGTGCAAATGATAGAAAAGATAAAAATAATATTTTTTTAAAAAATTAAAAAGGAGAAAAAATAAGGGGACTTTTTTTTGCATGGAGACAACATAGTAATTACACCTGGTTCCTGGTTGCATCAAACTGTGTGTGTGTGTGTGTGTGTGTGTGTGTGTGTGTGTGTGTGTGTGTGTGTGTACATGCAGGAGAACACATATATATAGGATGTGGTTTGACTGCATTTTTTCCAGCGTGGTTATGAACATGACTATAAGCAATTACAAATGGTTCCTAATTGCATCACACTGTGTGTGTGTGTGTGTGTGTATACGTGCAGGAGAACGCACATATATAGGATGTGGTTTGACTACATTTTTGCTAATCTGAAAGCGTTGTTATGGACATGACTGTTTGCGGCAATGGAGACTTTTGAATCTATCATAATCTATGAATAAATAATTATAATTTTCTATAATAATAATAATTATAATAACAATAATAATATTAATAATAACCTATGGACATGAATTTAAATGCATGGCATTCAATTTTCAGAAACAATACTGTAATTTTAACATGTGCAGCCACTTCATAGAAAATATGATCAAAAATGCATGATAATTATCTTCTTAACAGATGTTCCTTTTTAAATTACTCTTCACATCGCTTCTGCCTCATCTCTGAGATGAGCGAGCTGGGAAAGGTTTAAATTTCATACAGGGTTACAACTACTGTTCATTACTCAACCACAGCATCTCACATTCAACAGCATATCGCAATCATGTATGCCATGTTAATGTGATCCCCTGTATATCTATAGCGAAATCTGTCTCATGCTGTTGTTTGGAATGATCTTTTCAAAGGCATTGCTGCTTCTGCAACGGCACAAATGAAGCATACATCAGATTATACGCACGGCAAAACTAGAATGCACTGTGACCACGCTGGATAAGCACTGATGTTAACTAATGCGAGGCAGACGCTGCAAAATTGTTTTGCCTTTGCACTAGTTAGTAAAAAAATAAAAAGCTTCTTCAGAAAAGTCAAGAGAAGTCTTCAGAAGAGTCAATTCAGTCATAAAAAAATACGATACTCCCCTCACTATTTAGTCAGCTTACAAAGTCTGAAAGTTGATTTCTCACCTTAGTTCATGGTGTTGCTCGTGGGTTTCACTCTCGCATTTGGCACGCAGCCTCAAAGACTCAAACTTTGACGAGTGTGAGAGACTCCGTGCGTGCTCTCTGCCCAGGAAATCCACGCGCTCGTCTGCTCGGCGCGTTCTCTTGGTCGGGGCTTCCCTCTCCGACCTCCGTCCATCAGCTCTCCCGCTCCTTAACCGATGCTGCCCATCGCGGTGTCTCGATCAGTTGACCCCCTGGGGACACTTCCTCATTGAAAAACCCTTAAGGAGAGAAATGAATTCATGAATTTTGTGGATGCCGTTTGTGGTGTGTGTTGTGAGGAGTGTGGTGTGGACAGGCGGGTGAGGAACAGTCTATCAGAAGTGCCTATGTGAAACTAAATGCACCCCCTCACTTTAAACCTCTCAGCCCCTATTATCACATGCTGCATTGGTTCCTCACAATGAAGATGAATAAATTAGTGACCCCCCCAACCCCCTTGCTCCCCCTATTCTTTGGGTTAGAGAACTTTGAGCAGGCCTTTACAATGAAAAACAACCCCCACAGCACCCGCCCCCCGACTCTCTGTCTCAAAATGGGAGCTTCTTTATTTTGTAGGTTATAGAGAATAAAGGGTGCCCGGTTGCTAGCCAACACATGGTCCTGGCGCTGGTCCCCTGTCCCTCTGTCTTTGGTTTGGGGGTTTCTGAGATCCACTGCCTCTTTGTTGCTTGTCTCTGACCCTGTGGAGGGTGTTTGACAATCAACTCATGTTTTCTCCGACAGAATGTGTGTGTGTGTGTGTGTGGGGGGGTATCCTCTGAATACAATTTGACACAGAGTGAGGAGGAAAGAGGGAAGAGACAGTAAAAGGGAGTGAGAAAAGACAGGGCGAGAGAGAGAGAGAGAAAGAGCGGAAACGGAGAAAGGAGGTGAAAGGAGGTGAGTGGGAGAGCGGATGATTCAACGGTAGCATGACTGATCGGCCAGCGATGCCTAAGACAGCATGCATAGAGAGAGCAACAATGTGCCACGTGGACATAAAGCACACCTACACCCTTACCCGATTGACACCCTGGGCCGTTCCCTCATTCAGCCGCACAGTCTACCACTCCAACGCTTATTTATTCATGTGATCCCATGAAACATTCCCAGTGACAGTCTGCCTGAGCCTCACTTTTTCACCTTTCTCACACCTGCGTGCACTTCTCTGGGGTCAGACGATTGAGCTGTGGGTCCGTCTGTCCGTCCGTCCGTCCGTCCGTCCTCTACCACAGGCTCGGCTTTCCCTCTTTACCGTCAGTGCTGCTAATTTTAGCCCCCCCAAGCCAGGGGCACCCACGCCAACCAGGCTGAACTCATCAGCTAAAATTTGCACCTGCTCCAGGCCATGCCAGTCTGAGCTTGGCAAACTCATCTTCTGGACTGTTCCTATGACGTGCTCTGGGATATTCCCCTAAAACCACCACCATTTATTCCACTAGACATCCCTTCCCACCGCCCCCACCCCCTGATCCAATGTCCCAGTGTGAATCACCAAAATCTCAAAGCCATGAAATTTATGGTTTTCCTCAGCCAGCCGGAATAGCGGGTCTCTGTTCATTGCCTTTATTCTTTCAATCCATCTGAACAAATGATCCAACTTTTGAGTCATCCTGTGCATGTGTGGTGTTTTTTACAGTGGAGTCAGAGCACTGCACCCAGGGATGGAGGTGGGAGTGGTCTAGAATGCGCAAATGTAATGAACTGTATGCTTAACTGTGGAACCACACCTCTTAAAGGGATATTCCAACTTTTACTTATTCAAAGAGTAGACCAGGCCTGCCCAAGTTTGGTCCTGGAGATCGAC
>CM040751.1:818889-846363 GCA_022829145.1 Albula goreensis
CAAGTAAACAGGTTAGCTGCAAAGCTAGCTGTTTACGTGTGAGCAAACGAACAAGTGAACATGTTATTATCTGAAATGGTCTCATTCAAAATTTAACACTGGCTGAGCTGTTGTTAAATTTTTGTTGCATAAAGTACATATTACATATTAAAGCAACATTTAAGCTTTAAAAATCACCGGATATTCAGGATATATCATACTCGTGGTCCAAACACGAACGTGTTTTTGAGTCCTGAGAGCAGGTGTAAGAAATTAAAAGTAGAATTTGGGTTACGTTCTCTTACAACCATGCATGTTGATTTTACAAGTCTTGCGGATATGGGGTCAAAATCCTGTGCTTATTCTGTAAGCGTTGAAAAACTTTTTGGTTTTGCGGCTGTGATCTAGTCATGACTGTTTATGTACTGCACACTCTTTTTGAGTGTGATCGAATGTATTCACGAAGAACGAACAACTAAACACCGGAACTAGCTATAGCCTATAGCTGTCCCGTCACTGAAGGCAAAGCCGAGTAGAATCAAAGACCGAATGTGAGGGCAGCAAGAACTGTCTTTGCATTAAATCGTAGTTCTGTCTTGTGCTAATAAACGTTTATTGTAGTTGTAGCAACTGTTTCGATGATCCCTCATATTGTTTTGATTTTGCTAACAAAGGCTATTACCGAAGTCCGCTGTCTCTGCCGTTGAATTTCGGTGTGTTTCTGCAGTCAGTTTGCGCACGCAGTTTCAGTTTTTGTCAACATTGAGAGGAGTCTACAGAGAGCCACCCAAACACGTTACAAATATGACAACAGCAGCAGAATGTCATGAATTAAACTTGCGAAAACTGACGAGCATCCATAACGTTCCAGTTATTGCCCTTTGGATTACCAGTATCCACGTCGCGTTTGAGTAAGGAGTATGACGTCACAGTGACATCACAGTGGAAACAGGAGTCCAAAATTGTATAAATGGTGCAATTGTTCGGGAAAATAGGCAATCCTCTTGGAGGATTGGAAGAAATGGCGGACGACATGGATTATCTGGAGTGTATTCGATTCCTGTTTGATGAAGAGCAGGTAAGTACTATACTACGCACCATGTGCTCGGACTAGTCAAAGACAATAAAATGAGCTCATACTTTACACTGCACTTTCACTCATTTATGCTGCCACACGAAACTGTGTGTAGGAAAATGTAGGAAATGTAGGAAAATAGGCAATATCTTATTCTCTGAGGATATGCAAACATTGGAGCATTTAGCAAGTATTAATATTCAAGCCAAAATCCACAAGTAAGATGTTCATCGATAAATTATCAACCATTTTTAAACACCGCACAGCTTACCTGACTTCAAAAAGTTGAATACCTTTGCTTTTTATTTTAGATGGTTGATGAGGCTGTTGAAGCTGACATGGAGGATTACCTGGAGGACATTCGATTCCTGTTTGAGCAGGATACAGTAAGTTCTATACTACACCATGTGCTCAGCCTGGTGAAACACATGAAAATGAGCTCATACTTTACACTGCACTTACACTCATTTATTATGCCACACCAAACAGACAGATTCTTAAATTGTAAATTAAGCAACTGTTCAGGAAAAATGGGCAATATTTCAGCCTTTGAGGATTTGCATGTACTGGAGGATTTAGTAAGTATTGATTTTCATGTCACCATCTGTAAGTTTTTGAATACCTTTGCTTTTTATTTTAGATGGACACAGATGATTATCTGGAGGATATTCGTTTCCTGTTTGACACCGAGGACAACGATGCAAAGGGTGCAACGAAAGTCAAGAAGGTGGAGCGCGTCAAGCAGAGTAAGTCACTGATACTGCCTTCTGCTGGACAGCGTTGGCAGGGCACTGTAACATTTGTAACCCATGAGTGCACTACAACAAGGATATCCAGAATATGGGTACTAAAATGAGTCTCTCCCTGGTCTTTTTTTTTAGCGCTGATGAAGATCAAGAAAGGCATGCAGAAGCTCTGCGGCCGCTTCGTGAGGACTGTGAGGCGCGGCTTCTGCTGCTGCGTCTCTGTGGAGGAGTAAGGCGTAAAGATCCATGCACACTTTTCCGATGTTTCACAAGTGCCGCACTTCATGTAAACAGGTGAGAATTCCTATTCACTGCTGACGCCACTGGTCTGCCATTCAAAACACAGCGACTGAATGGGGTCCTGCCATAATGTAAGCGCTGGTATTGCTCTGAGTATTGGACCAGATATGATTTTTGTCTGTTTTAAGCCTGTGCATCCAACAAGAATTGTGGGCCGTTGTTCTTTGTGGTGGCGCATCTCTAAGTCAGTTTTTTGTGGCAGTGTAAAAAGAAGGAGTTGCGCATGAAATAATAGGCATGTGTCTTTTTTTAGATTCATTTTGGATTCTCTCAGCTTGGATACATGAGGTAGTAAGGAAGTTCTGGGGGACACCAAGATACATCAGTCATATCGTCTCTGATAATTACAGCCAGGTTTCAATGACATTGTCATTTTAATGTATTTTTTGGATTCCCCCTCATTTTTTACCCGCCCTGAGCATGGTTGAAGTGTTCCACCTGACTTTGGAGGAGTCAGTGTTTGTTTGGTTTGTGCTCCTGCAACTGCCCGGCCGACCAGCAGGGGTTGCTAGAGAGCGGTGAGACTAACAAACTTTGACTGGTCTGCACCACTACCATGCCTAGCAAGGCTGGGCCAATTCTTGTCACACCAATGTGACTCTGTGATCCCAACACCTGCTAGGGGTGTAGGCCAGTTAAAAGTTTGTTAGTTCGTTGCTCTCTAGCAATCTCTCTTGGTCAGTCGGGTGCCTGCAGTTGTATGAACCAAACTTATGCTAACAGTGTGATCCACCAACATCATAGGCAGTATGTGATTGGTGGTGTGCCTGCAGTGTGAAAAGCAGCAACGTCCAGTCATAATTGGAGTTGGAGGCTTCCCCCTCCTGAGTTGGCAGGAGCAGGTTGCTGCATGGCTTAACTGTGTGGCTGTGTTCAGGGTGGGAAAAAGGGGTAACAGTCCAAATAAAACTGTGACATGTCATGAAATGAAAATGAATGCCATCAGCATGGTGCCAATCAGCTATATTCAGAGTGCTTCAGAAGGGCCTACTAACACCTGTGTTGTTTCATCATTCAACGCCTCACATCGAGACAACTGCCCCCAAGCGCTTGTGTACTTCCTGGTTGTTCCCCAGAAGAATTTCCGAAGAGTCAGTGCGGCAGAGGAAGAGCGAGCTCAAACGGATGCAGGTGACATGCGTGTGTCTCTTTGTGTGGTTTGACAGTGCGTGTGGCTATTTATGTGGTGTGTGTGTAGTGTGTTTGTCTATTTCTGTGGTGGAGGTGTTCGGTAAACCCTTTTGCTTTAATGCATAGCATTTAGAAAAGCTTTAACGATACATACTTTATTTAAAGAAATTAAGTTGTATGAATTACCTTGTCATGAACCGGTCAGAATGCTGTGAGCGCGACTGCTGCTTCCCCACATAACTCTTCAGTTCCTTTATTTTCACAGATACTTATATTTCCAGTCATCAAAGACTTGGAACCTGACTTTCACTGTTTCTCTTTGTATTTTTGTTTTTCTTCACAGCTCGCGGATCAGATATCGCGGATCGGGACAGGCTGAAACATCGGATTAGTGTGCATGGATTCTTTTTACCATTAAATAATTATAAAAACACTTTGGTTTTGCTCGTTTTATGTAAAATGAAGAGAAAGGGAAGTGATCCCCTCTCAGATACAGCTCTCATGCTTTGGAACAGTCTTCCCCTGAACATGAGTACAGCAGTCAGTTAAGACTAAACTGAGGACACATTTTCACTGATTAGCTTTAATGATATTTAACTTGATTTCTTTTCTTGGTGCCCTTATTACTATTAATGTCATTAATTTCATTGACTTTCTTTTGTTGTGCTGTTATTTCCATATTGCGTTGTTGCATTGTGTTTTTGCGAATATTGTTATTCTAATAGTTAAATTGTAAATGTTTTCTGCAAAATAGGGTCATGAAAACAGGAATACTGATGGGACTGAATTATTGTTGTGCCATGCAAGGGAGATTTGTCTCCCTCTGCTGGACTTGAAACACCACTACAGCAGATCTGCCATGTAGTTCAATGTGGTCACGAATAATAGTTTTTACGTCTTCTTATTCCTGACTGACTTGGTATTATCAGCAGTCCAGCATTCTATACAACCAGAGACAAGTCTACACTTGTCATGCAACAACAGAACCCAAGTGACCAACACTCACAGCAGATTGTAAATTCAATCAGAGAAAATCAAACCTGCATCCTACTGGATACTTGGCTGGCTCAATACTTGTACTAATACGATACTTAAGATGGATGAAATGGTAATCCTCAATGTCAGTGATACAAATGCGGAAGAATTTCAGACAGGTTTGAATTTGCTACCATCCCCCTTTCTTTCCTTCAGTTGCGCCCATTTTCCTAATGGTGGTTGGCTGTAGCTTTGGAGCCGCAACCAGAGGTCCTGCAACCAGAAGACCTGCAGCAAGGGACCCTGGTTCTTATCCAATGAAACACTAGATGGCAGTGCATTGGGAGTTGAATTCATTCTTTATTGTTTCATTTTTTTGCTAGAATCCTATGGAAAATGGGTCTGTCTGTCTTTTCATCATGCATATTGAGGATTGTATATACACCAGTTATATATTTTGATGTGCTTTTGCTGACCCTTAAATAACTTTTCTTTGTAACGTTTTTAAGAAGATAAGGGATAATGTCACTTTGTGTGGCTACAACACCACACCAGAGCTCTGCCGGGGGTGCCCCCTGGAGATATATGAAGAGTCTACGGCTACAGAAAGACATCTGCATGACAATCTGCGTTGTTGAATATAATCAATGAAGGAAGACGCCAAAGTAAAACTTAACCAGGACTCTCCCTGTACTCCGGAAATCTAAACAGAATCGCAAGGCATGTCGATGAGAAATCTAGGTTTCCACACTACTTAGCCGGCTACTACTCAAAACGGTGGTCTGTTATTCAGAAAAAGAGAACAGATCACAGGATACCTTCATTTGAATAAACTATTAAATGAAGCCATATAATCGTCATATTAACACAGGAGAATGTGAAGACGATAGATTTGGGAAAATGGGGGCACAGGAACATTGTTCCTTTTTTTTTGGAGTACAGATATTATTTACCCCTAATTTGCATCCTAGAATTACCAAATTCTATAGCTTTACATTTAAAATATAAAATACAAGTAGGCTCAAATAACTTTAATTTTGTACTGTGCTGTAATGATGATACTTTTATTGAGACATGTAGTACACCAAATATTTTGGAAAGTTCAAAAATGAAAATAACCACAAATTAGAAATAATGATTCCTATAATATTGAAGTTCACCAGGGGGCTTTTATTTTGGAGGATTTCATGGGCTTAGTGCTGCTGGCTGAATCGACCTATATAAATTCAGCCTCAATATTGACTTTCGGTGGATGCATTTACAGAAATTTCAGTGAGTAAAAGTCAAGGGTGCTGATAGCTATGAACACTGATATCAAGCTGATTTTTCAATATACATACCTTTAATTTAAATGAATAATTATTAATAATAATAAATTAATAAGAGAAAATGCTCTGAAGATCCAAGTGCGGAATTCTACTACATAAGTACTACATAAATACAAATAATGTGAAAAATAAAATAAAATATGCATGTACTCATGTATGTATACAATGTATCTTAGCATATTAACAAACGTATTTGAATTTAATAACATTCCATGACATTAAATGTAAAAATATCCTAAAGTCCTTTTAAGTTTTCTGCCCCCAAACAATGGAGGTCAAAAACAACACACTGCATGTACTCATGAAAATAGCTGCAAAATGCAATTTGCTGGATAGATATCATCACAATATGAAATATAGTTCATATTCGTTCCTCACTGTATAAGCTACAAATTTAGGTCATAAATTTAGCACAGAAGTGAGTTAGCGTAAGTGTATCAAGCAGTTTTGCCAAAAAGGAGGTTACGGGGTAAAATGTGTCACCACCCTTGGGGCAAATTAAGCCAATGCCTCACTCCACATTCCACTTTTCAAGACTGCTTGGGAAGACAAACGGATTTTCTTTTCTTGCTCCACATAGAGAGAGCATTTGGCAGTTTCTCACAACATCTTTTCTTGAGAAGGATCCTTCAACCATTGGGTTGAGTGTGAAAGCTGGTTTATGAAGCATGGAGCACATCTGAAAAATGGAATGCGGAGTGAACCATGGTGCCAAAACTTGAAGATAAAACACAATCATAACACTTTCACCTGAGTTACTTCTCTCTTATAGCCACACACAAGCACAGCACACATTCACACACACACACACACACACACACACTCTCTCTCTCTCTCTCTCTCTCTCTCTCTCTCTCTCTCTCTCTCTCTCTTTGTACTGGCCACATACACCCACCAGTTAATACACACATATTCTCACAAAGCAGAATAATTCACAGAGAATTCACCTGATGTGATATAATGTCAGAATGTGACAACTGAACCCATATGCATCACCAAGCACAGAAAACCTTTGTTTCGTTGTTCACTGTTCATTGAAAAGTTGTGCCGAAGGAAAAACTTTTTTGATGGCTCATATCTCTAAACCTACATTAGACTGAAGCAATGTTTCATTTCCATGGCTGGACAACAAGCTTAAGTATACATAACAAGTTGTGTTTGAAATAAATTCACATTTGCTTTGCCGTAAGACCATGAAATGTAAAAAGTGGCTCTATTTACCCCGTTCTCCCCTAGTTCTACACATCTTCGAGAAAGTAGAGGTTAAGACATGAAATGGGAATGCTCTTTCCCATCTCAACGCTCTCTATCCCTTTAGTCCTTCATCAACTATTTTCAGAGTTCAAAACAGTAACCAAAGGTACTTCAGGTGGTAGAGCCTTTTCCTATTGCGTTCCTCTCCAATGGAACAACCTACCAGCTGCAGTTTTGGGAGCAGACTGTCTCTCTGGCTTTGAATCTTGGTTTAAAAGGGACCTAAAATCCTACAGTTCTAGGGACATGGGTTGACAGAGTCTCTGGTTGACTGAGATGTCAGTGCACTGCTGTATGATGGTATGGTGTCCCTGATTATGTGTGTCTTCTCTCTGTACTTTGAGTTTTGGAACTCAGTGACCAGTGTAATGAAATATTTTAGTTACCCTGCCAGTGACTTACACACCTCCTCTTCTATTTAGCAGCCATACATTATGCCTACTTCTAAAAGCACCCACATGAGTGGGATGTCTCAAGCAGTCAAATGAAAACTTGCTGAAAGTCTAATGGTGCCTAATATCCTAAGAGATTTCAGCTGTTTTCAAATGTGATAGAATGACGGAAAACTTCATACATACATGAATATATAAATATATATTCATACATACATATATATATATTGTGACACAGTGGCAGGTGTGGCCACTGTGCTGAGTGGTGAGTGAAGGAAAACACAAGGAAAGTTGAACCAAAAAGGGCCAAAGGCCATTTATTTACACCTAATAGGGCAAAAGGAAAAATCTACAAAAGAAAGGTCTTAACACAAAATAAGGTCAAAACACAAACGCAGCACAGCCATCTCAAACACAAAAAAGTCCAAAGGTTCTCCTCCCTCCACCTCTCCCGGCGCCACTACATATATATATATATATATACATAAATAAATACATAAATAAATAAATATATATATATGCTTTCAGGTGAATGCCATCAGCAGACTGTTACATGTCACACCACTGTTAGCCTAACTTGTTTTGGACACTATGACATGTTCCTGAGTATTCCACCTTCATTGACACGTATACTAGTTTTACTAGTTCTCCCTGTACAATCCATAATAAATGTGACATAAAATCAGTTGCATTTACTGTGAATAGATGGTGCCAGGTGTTGCACCCTTAGAAAGACACTCACGAAGCAGCTCTTCCTGTACAGGCAACTTTTTAATAAAAGCTCGGTTTAACTTAAACAAGGTTTATTTCTTTACATCTTCTCCATCTTGTTTCTCTCTTCATTCCTTCAGATTCACAAAGCATTATCGTAGCGTGCTGATGTCGTCACACGAACGTAAATATCTTAAAGTGACAGTACCTTATTTAACAATCAACACTAATGATATCTGTCCAACTATGCCATATACTAACAAATGAAATAAAGATTTTAAAATCTTTAAAAGAGGTGAGCCTTCAGTCTGCGCTTGAAGGTGGCCAGTGTCTCTGCCGTTCTGACCTCCACGGGAAGGTCATTCCAGCACCGGGGGGCCAAGACAGACAGCAGACGTGACCTGGAAGTGCAGGACCAGAGAGGGGGCGGCATCAGGCGACCAGAGGTGGCAGAGCAGAGGGGTCTGGCAGGGGTGTAGGGTCTGACGATCTTCCGGAGGTAAGCTGGAGCTGTCCCCTTAACAGCAGGGTATGCTAGCACCAAAGTTTTAAATTTGATGTGAGCGATAACAGACAGCCAGTGGAGGGCAGTGAGCAGAGGTGTGACATAAGACCCTGCAGGGGTCTGATTGATATAAACATGGATGTTTTTGAAGAGGACTTACCTTCCATTTTGACAGTAGCAGCATGCTAATCACCCAAAAAGAACCAGAAGCAGCAGACCTAGGAGAAGGTCAACAAACAAGTTGATGGACATATGTAGCTTTTATATCCTCTATAGGTAGTAAGAAGGATACCGAACATTGAAATGTTGGTAGAGTGTAGTTAGAAACTGGTATATGTGGTGAGTAGGACACCAAACACTGAGATAGTATAGATAGTGAGTAGGATACTGAACAGTATGAAGAAGAGGTGTCAGAACTTTGCAGGCCATGAGACACGATCTCTGATCAAAAATTATACAAATCTAGTCTCTCAGTTAGAGCAGATATAGAACATATACAGTTTATACAATGCTACATGTATAAGCTAAAATAATGTGACAAACCCAAGACATGAGGAAGCCATTAAAATGCAAATTTCAAATGCAAGCTGCTGTTCACATGCCATAAGCACTCCTGTGAATCTCTGCTTAAGTTTGGAGCCTGAGTGCAAACATTAATTTACCTCCAACACAAATTCTGATGATGGCTTGCTGGCTCCCACCTGGAAAAGATTTTTTTACAAAAAAAAAGACATTGAAATTGACAAGATCTTATATTTGTAACTGTCATCAGCACACACAGACATTTTCATCCCTTCCTCCCTGGTCAGAAACTCACCTGTGCCATTAGTGGAGGGTGTAGGGTCCACTTTTCCTGTGCACACAGAAGAAGAGGTAGATTATGTAGGGCCGTTAAATTACCAGCATTGGTGAGCAACTTTTCTGTCACTCACATCAATTTTCTATGGGGACCATTGTATGCAACCCCGTGGTGCATGATGGGATTGATCTGTCATTGTCCAGGGTGGTGGTAATTTGGAAAAGTTCAGGAAAGCCAAGCTGAATGCAAATCAGTCCATCCATCCCTTGCATTACCCATTTAGGAAAAGGCAGATTGTGTGCGTGCATGCGTGCATGCGTGCGTGCGTGCGTGCGTGCGTGCGTGCGTGCGTGCGCGCGTGCGTGCGCGCAGGTCTGCAGTATTGGTACTGCATGTGTATTTATCTAACATTAGTTCTGCTTACTATTAATTCCATTACATACATCACAAAAGACAAGCTAATTGTAGCAGGTTGGGGATTCCCTGTGCTGTATGACCTGCCTTTGCCAACATATAAAGGCAGCCAAAACAAAAGAAACTCTGCATGGGGTGGCACATATTGTTGGTGTTTCTAGTGAGATGGTACTACCACAAGATAGTGAAATGTTGTTGGTATGGATATCATACAGCTAGCTATGAACCACAATCAACCTAACTTTCACGTTGCGAATGTTTTTCAGGAACATACTGCAATTGGCAGTTGACTTGCCCTTCGGGTGGAGTCATATTCTTTCATGCTGCAATTGCTCCCTGTCTGTAATTGTCATGTAATGTTGTTGAGTGTGAGCTTGTCACTTCCTGTGGTAGAAAACACTTACTGTTTGAAGGGTCCTCCCTCTTGGAATGGTTGAAATTCAACTGTGAGCAGGCTGTTAGGAAGATGTTATGAAAAAATTGTGATTACAGCACTGATGGACAATTGCACGGTTGAATAAAACACTTCCAAAACCTGAGTCACACAGCATGTCTGGAGTCTGACATGACACAATCTCAGGCCGTTCAAGTTCCAAGTTTACCTTATTTACCTGGCTTCCTAAATTTCCGCTATAAACCCCACAAAAGCAGTGTGTTTCAGAGTGATAATTCAACCCTCTTCATTGGATTAAACAAATATTTTCTAACCAGTCTAAGATTGTGATATTGTGATTTTTGCGCTGTTGATTTTCCTCCCTGCCTGAGGGTGGTGCTGTTCACCCTGTTTGATGTTTCTTCAAGGATGTTGAGTTGCAGGGGGTGGCTGGGGATTGGACTGAAGACCGATGGCACCATCTTTAAAATGACACCGGTCTGATGCTGGTGTAACTGCATCCGGTTTAGCATCCCAGCCAAAAAGGGTGATTGATAACCTCAATTATCGACAAAAATACAATTTTGATCCAACAGGTACATTTCATATATATTTCATGTGCATGGAACTGAAATATAATTAATATATATGATATATATAAATGTCTGTAATGTATGTATGTTATTGTGTACTGTAGATGAACAGTAAAACACTTAACTGTTAGCTACATTGCTTTAGCTTCACCATGCAGGGCTTAGTTAACAAGCTTTAGCTAAGCTGAACTAAGAATATAGCTTTGTAAATTATAAAAACTTCCTTAGCTAGGAGTTTTGTAACGATATGCAGGTACAACGTGAATAAGTACATACATAAGCAAGGGTCAAAGTGCACGAACATGTCATAGTGTTATAACAAATAAAGGGGTGAAACGTCATATTGCCGACGGAAGCAGAAATAGGGGGTCGCAGGCCGTGCAAGGGGCGCAGGCGGTACAGTTACAATGGCACACTACATCTTTTTCCTGGCTCCCAACCAGACTGTGCTGTGCTGCCGAGCGATCGCCGATTCAGTTTGATGAGATTGATGTTGGTCGTACATATTGTAAAAATCTTTTAAAAGAGCAGTCCTAGTAGTTGTAGGGGTGACAAGCCCTTGTTGATGATATTTCTTCTTCGCTTGTTTAAGTAAACTGCCTGTAATTTTTTTTTTTGGAAATAGGTTATTTAGTTATTAATATTATAGATTGTTTGGTTTATTGATATGGCTGTGCTCTCCCTGATACCTTTACTACCACTACTTGGTGAATATATCATTTCTGTTTTGGACTGCATCTGCTGTGGCAATGATGCTATTCTCAGCTTTTCCCCTAGGCCGGGCATAAAAGTTACACCCACGTTAACTGGCTAACATACAGCAATCGCCAATGTCATGCACATTTAATTCAGTCATTCTTTATTGTACTCTTGAGGAGTAGTGCTCATGGCCTAGAGCTGGAATACTCACCTATATTTTCTCTTCTGAAGGATTCGTCCCCTTCAAAGTCATGGTGCTTATTGGAAAGCACAACAAGGCGACCATTCATCATCTGGCAGGGGACGTTTGCCTTCAGGTTGTCTTTTGAGCAGTCTGGGTGATTGCCGTGGCCGTTCCATATTGGGTTGTCTTTACCCGACACATAGATTTTCCTCACATCAGTGGCACATCTGTGATCCAAGCAAACTTCACACATCTGTTCCGGCTCTGTGACAAAGAAACAGCAAACAGAAGATTGTAGCTCCATGATAGTGTTTGTGAAACCTTGCAGTCCTTTCTCTACTTTGGAGGGATCAGGGAAACATACCACTGACAGAGAGAAGGGGAACGATTCCATGCTGACAAGTCACAGAAATGGGGACAGAGCAAGCATGTCTCACAAGGTGAAATGGAGAGGATACAGGTGCTCTTTTAGCCATCACACTTCAAAACAGACCTCAAACCATGTCAATGCTAAAAAGATGTTCTAGCCAACACACATAAACATGCAATAAAACCAACAAAAAATACATATGACTAAAAAGCATTCTCCTATAACAATCCAGATAACATCAGGTAAATAGTACCTGGTCACCAGATCACAATGTCAGATTCTTTTCAAGATTGAGAGGCTTTCTATCAGAAAGAGAGCAGAAAGAAAGAGGAGGAATTCTGATGTTAACAGAGATTTTGCCAAAAAGAGAAACAACAACTACAGACAGGGCTGCAGCATACTGGATTACGTACCAGTTTGCTTACTTCGCTGGGAGGTTGGATATCCAGCCACAGGAGACCACAGTAGATGAATTGTGAGGAAGACGATGTCTGTAGAAGTCACCACATTTGACATGAAAGTACATTAGCAATATCATCAATGATCATTTTATATGCCTTCATTTTAGTCATGTTGGAGGGGATGCATCTGGGCAGCAAATCCATAAAGCTCAGAATTGCAGCAGCATCAATACCAACAGAACCTTAGACCACAAACCTCTGAAAACCAGTGATGAAGTTGCACTGCTCGGTTGGGCTATGTGCAGTGCTGTAGCTTCCTAGTGTCGTTCATTAGTTAAATGATGCGTACTGAAATTAGTTAAGCAGGTTATACATTTGGTGTCATTACACCTCATTCAACCATCACCAATTACCATATAGCTTGGTATTTTCTTACGTCAATGGTAAAATGTGGGTTACGCCCAGCCCCAGTGCTTATTCACAAAAACCAATGTCCTAGGGGGAAACTTACAACATTTGGGGATTTTAAAGAGAAAGAATTCCTTAAGATTCAGTGGAGGGCCTTTTTTCCTCTGTTTCATCTTCATTCGAGTCTCATTTTTCAGAGGGTTAGGGAGGGGTGCGTCTTGCCTCCTCCTGAATTTCCTCATTCCCTTCTCAGCCCTCAATTCCTCTTCCTCCAGTTTCTTCTTGGAAAGGTCACTGCAGAAACAGTTAATTATTAGTTAATGTGAGAGGAGCCGGATTAGCTCAGCCAGGGAAAAATATTTGGATTATGTAAGATAAATATGTGAGTACACAACCTACAACATGCAATTGCCACGATTAGGGATGTACCCGAATACGTTACTTAATTTAGAAAAAAAGCGATTCTTCAAATCGATTCATATTATTCTGGATGTCCTCAAGATAAAAATGCCCATTCTGTTTGCAACATAGGACTTTGATTTCACGAGCTAGTCGTTTCATTTACAACGCATTATTCAAAAGTGATCTCTATATTCTGTAGTCGCCACCAACAATTCAGCGCAAAGCAGGCAGTCTTTCCACAGTATGATGATATGGAAATATATTTCATAATTATATACCAATATCAAATCAATTTGATGCTTTGAAAGTACAAAAATGCATTGCCAATGAATATTAGGTTAGAAAATACATTTGCCCGATTTAACGTGACTTCCTGTATAAACCACGCCCACTTCCGGCCTTCTATCCGAATACAGATACAGAGACAGATAATTTTGTTAGCTGAACAGTTACAGATACATATAATGACCTCTCTACACCTCTAGCCACTATGTATATTTGTGTTCTTTCATTTGCAAAAACAAAGGACATACCTCTGCTGATAGTCTGCGAAATGTGATTAAAGCCTTTAGAAAAACAGTCATACGATATCTGCTGTGGATGTCAAAAGCCAGGCTTGTGATTGGATGGGTAGTTACATTTACCACCTGCTGAGCATGATTACATCAACTATGGGACCAGCCATGGTAGTCATCATTTAGTATAATCACAATCATAAACACAACTTTGTTATAAACATACATAAGGTGAAAACATAAATCTGAGTACACTGATGTGAGTGGTGATTGATGATTAACAGACATATTAATCAACTTGTGATAACAAATCAATTATGACTATGAGGATGATTTTAATGATAAGATGACTGTTTTTTTTTTCTTCCACGCCCTGGCGTTGGAACGTTGGACCATTGAACAGAGAGCAATGACTTTCTTCAGACGAAGGTTCATTTTCCAGCAGGCCCACCCAGCCCCAGGATTCACTACCCACAGTGGTCCCTTTCTCTCCCTGCTCTTCCTCTGCTTCCTCATCCTCCCCACTCTCAGAAGGTCCTGCTTCCTTATCCCCCCTGCTCTCTGAAGGTGCACCTTCCTCCTCCTGCCTCTCCATTACCCCCGGTAAATCGTCTCTAATCTCGATCCGCGTGCGTCCTGGCTCTGTCGCCCTACAGTAATGACTAAGGTGGAACCGCGCAGTTTAACCTTCAACCTTATGCACAGTGGGCATTTGTCCATCACGGTCCATCAGGCGGTGAAATATATCCAATTGGCACTGAAAGAGCCTTCCATTATTATACGCCGCACAAACCTCACAGTCATTCAGTGCTCTATCCACCATGGTTGTCAAATAGGGTGACCACCATGAATTCTGAATTCGCTTTATGACTCCCTCCCCCTTGCACAATGTTCTGGACCATGTGCATCCTTGATCAAGTTTTGGAGTGCTGATGTGGGCGCTACAGAATGCCCTGCCGGCCCTCTCCGTAGCCCCTTGTAGGGGCAAACTTGTGTTTTCCTCGCCCATGCTTTTTAGCCAGACAGTAATTTCATACACACTTGCTGCTGTTTGACCCTCAATGAGGGATTTTAAGTCCCCTGTGGGACTGGGTTTCTCAGCTAACACCACTGGCCCCTACCCTACCGCCCTACTGCTGCTTGGCGTGCCAACTCATCTGCTAAGTTATCGCCTTTAGCTATCTTTACCCTTAAGCTGTAGGCGAATAACAAAGATCTCCTGCCACTCTGCGAAATGTTTTACTCCAGCTCCGACTTTGTTGAGTATATTCTGAGTCTGTGGCATTCTTTCCATGTTCACAGATTCATGGAAACCTCACTGTCCTCACTGTTTAGTCATCAGTTTCTCCTCTTATCAACATCTGCATATTATTATTATTATTATTATTATTCCCATCACCATTCAAGTGTCGAATTAGAATTTAGTACAAAAATAATCCTGCAATCATAACCAGAACAGGGTTCAGATATGCGCTGTAGAAAATTAGCATAAATTTTACTGAACATTTCCAATTTCCAATTGTCGGACTATGTCTACTTCAGGGATAACCATCCTCACAGGTTTCATTTTATTTCTGGACTGTTGTTTGGATCCCAGTGTGACTTTTTAATGTTAGGTGTATTTCGTAAATTTGATGTTACAAAAACCCAAACTCAAAACCAAACCAAAAATTCTATTATGTATTGTGTGTGTTCAGATCCATAAATGAGACTATAAATATTATTTTCAAAGAGACTAGAGTATTCTCTTGGCAGAAAATGCTTTTTGCATTAACTGATCTGTAGTGGCAGATGAAACTGACGTCCAAAATCTCTTGATAAACTGCGTATCCAGCATTGTACATTGGATGAGTAAAACTTTCCTCAATCTAAATGAAGATAAAACTGAAATTCTTGTAATTGGTACAACCAAAACTCCGACAGTGCCCACATGAGCCCACTGGGACCAAATGTACTCTGTCAGAGCCGAATCAACACTGAACACCTCAACGTGCACAGATTAAGCCTGAAGTAAAGTGCTATTCTTGACCCTTTTTTTCCATTTGAGAAATATTGCAAGCGTTAGATCCTACCTCTCACTGACAGATGCCTAAAGGTTGACTCATACCTTTGTATTCTCTCACTTCGATTACTGCAATGCACTCTTTACTGGATTACCTCAAAAATATTAATAGGCTGCAACTTGTAGCAGTCAGAATTTTAACAAAAATCAGGAAAAGAGAACATATTACACCATTTTAGCCTCATTGCACTGGCTCCGGTAATGTTGAGGATTGATTTTAAAATTATTTTACTTGTTAATAAACCTGTAATTGATTTAGCACCTTCATACTTCTGTGATTGCATATTGCTTAAGTATGTTCCAAACCATTCCCTTCAGTCATCTAATGCTGGCTTGCTCAATTTCCCAGAAACGAATTACAAAAAGTATGGTGAAGCAGCCATTTTTTTTTTATTTTAAAATTGTGTTAAAATAAAGAGGTGGAATTAATTAAAAACAAGATTATAAATATGAGTTTTGAGCTGTTTCTTTCAATTTTTACTCTTTCATATTTGTTTTTATATGTTCTTATACTTGTTTTATATTTCTATATCTTGGGATTGTTTTATAATTATCAATTTACTTTATTATTATTATTATTATTATTATTATTATTATTATTATCTTATAAATTCAAAGCCATGGCAAAATGAGTGTATCAGGAAAAACACCTTCACAGTCCAGAGACTGCTAATTCAACCTCCCTTGGCAGGGAGCAATATTTTAATTGGAGAGACTTCATCATATCGTATTAACAGCAGATACTCTGTTTTGGCCTTTTATTGCTGCTTCACCTATGTTTCTTATAAAATAAATAATTTCTAAATCTACGTCATCCATTTCATTCCTTCATCCCTTAATGTCATTAGCATTTGTAGAGCAATAGCTTTAAGTACCTGCAGCTGATTTAAAAAAAAAAACTGCGTGAGTTAGAACAGCAAGTCAAACAATGACAGTACTTGAGGGCAGGTGGAAAAAGAAACCCAACCAACCATGTTCTTTTTTTCCAACCTCACACATAAACTGCTACAGTGGTTTGTACACTAAAAATTAATACAGCCTACAATGCAGTCAGTGTTATAGACACTGTAAGCACAGCACTAGAGATCTTTGTTAGCCTGCATTCTTCTCCCAGGTTTCTTTCAGTTATTTCCATACCTTCGAAAAGCAAAAATAAAAGGACTTACATAACCCCTCAGACATCGACTACACATGCAACTAGCTTTCTCTGCAAGCCTCTCCACCACTTTTCTTATCTTAATTACAAGCACTCAATCCCAGTCCTATCAACATGTCTCTGATTCATGTGGAATGAATCAGAGACATGTTTGTCTTTATCAGCCTTAAACATGATCATAAAGATGAAGGACTCTGAATTAGCACTGATAAGAAATACACTCCTGATTACCATTTCAGTGACACACCAGGGCTTAATTTTGATAAGCTTTCTTTTTTCCTTTAGAAATAAGTGTTGCGTCATCCGCTAATTATTTGTTGTCCATTTATGTTTAATCCCTCAATGTTGGAGTTTTGTGAGAACAGCCAGTAACTCAGTAGCAGCACTAATAAAAAAGGCGCAATACTACATCCCTGTCTTTCGCTCCTTTCTACGTTGAGTCAAAGGCATGTGCCTCCTAGGAGGAAAACAGCTGTTAATGTCTGTATGTCGCATCATATCTGTTTTCACTATTATTTCTGCGGCTAATTGTGAATACTTTTATTAAAATTTTTGAAACATTTAAGTATGGCATTGTGTCATTTATTTCAGACAATAGTGTGTGTAATTCATACTTGACAACTAAAATGTAAAGGGAATAGCGAGTGCGGTGAGGTTTGGGCGACACTGTGCCTGTTGAGTAGGGGATTATTGCAATATTGGTTACTAAATCACCGATGAGGAGGGTCTAAAAACATTAGCACCAAAACGTCCCAACAGATCTTCAGACAAACAAACAAACAGTACGGAATCATCCCAGCGCAATAGTGTCTCATTCATTAATATGATCCTGTACAAGATTTTATTGCATATGGCTTCCCACTGCTCTTTATCCATCGTAACCGCACAATGCGGTTCCTGCGTTTCGACTCCCACGTTTCAATGCCTCTAGCGAAACTAAAGCCGTTGTCAAAGTCCAAGCAAAAATCAAACCGTCAGCTGTTTCAGTCAACAAATGAATTAACATAATTAAGACACAGCGTCCTGTCTTTAACTAAAACTAGACTGTAGTCTTACAATTTATTACGTTCAGACCGACTCATTATCTTTTACGCAAAGTAAAATACGTCTTATAATTCCAAACCTACGATGGCACTTTTTTTCAACTCCCTTTTTTCAAAAACCCAATTACTCAGCTGATTCAACACATCAAGACTCTGCACCTACCCGCAGTGTTAAGGTGTGGTTAACGTTATCATTGATCTATTGAGCCAGGAATAGTACATGCAGAGAAAGTGAAAACAAGAATACATCAAGAGCCTCCATTTATTCTAATCCATTGGTATGTGACAAGTGATACAGTGAAACAGATCACACCTACGCAGGCTGCGTGCGGAAAGAACATTACACGACAAGATATTTTGACGGTTTCTACCTTTTTACCAGCTGTAAGACAACCTTTGCCCCCACGATGTTCATTGAACTTTGTAATTTATTTAGAAAGTATTTTGCATGTTGTGACAAAATATATCAAATTTACGTTTGCTGAAATTAAAATGGTGCAGGCATGCTACTTGATGCTAGCACGGGTTACAACCCGCGCATAAAAGGCGAGGGACCCATATTATACACCGAATTGCCAAAATCGGTTTCTATCAAAACAGTACGCAGTTTTACGCAACTTTTTCTCGTCACAAAGAAAGGGTTGAGCAAGAGAAGAGGTCCGACCTGACTGCGAACAAGTGGCAGATGCTTCCACCGAAAATAAAAATCTCCTCCGATAAAAACTGGATAAATACTGTACTGACAATAAATTCACTGTCAGTATAGTGCGCAACGCGAAAAATGTCAGGCAAGAAATTAATGCGGTTTAGGAAAGCACCCAAAGAAATTAGTATCCAAATCAAAGCATCACTTGGCTATTCTAACTAGCTTGACTTCTATTGAATTGTTGACTGACACGACTGATATTTTGATGTCGCCTAAAGGTAGTTTGAGGAGTAATGGAAATAAACCACTTTATAAAGTACAATTCAAACATGAAATACATGTTCATGTTATCACTGTCATTCAAATAAACTCATACTTTATTAATGTATCATTTCAGACTACTTCAAGATGATGTAGATTAAGGAAAGTGACCTCGTATGTTAACAATCCAGACCGGCAGTAACTGTTTCTTTCTCTTAGAAATCTGGCGATAGGTTTCTCTAAAATTAATTTCGAAGCAATACAGCAATGTTTAATATCTAATGTTGTTATACGCACTTTCACTTCAGTTCTTCCTGGTTTGACAACCGTGAACTTTAGGCTTCGTCTACTGGCCAGAGTTATCTTTTATCACGTCTTCCATTCGTAAGGTTAAATTGGGAGCGTTACCATTTTGCGCAGGGGAACCGAGTGTGAAAACAACCAGCGATGGTTTCTGGATAGACACGGCAAGAATAATGAGGAAAAGGACTAATGAAAACAGAAAATATGAACTCAGTTTGTGTGCCGATAAACATAAATTACGTTTCACATTTAAAAAGTAATGTGTCAAAGTCAAAGTAATGTCAAAGTAGTTTCGTTTGCAAGTTACTAAAACAGAAAAGTAATGTTTACCTTAGAATCGGAGCCTTAGACACTCTTCTCAGCTCTTCTCCCATGAGTTGAGGCAAGCGCCAAATGTATCAGTATCATTAACGTGGTGCCTGAGGTGGAAGATTCCAGCATGTTGTGGAATCATGTCAATGGAGAAACGTCAGAACCAGGAAGTGTAGTTTTCGGGAAAACTACAGTGATCCCTCTCCTATCGCGGTAGTTACGTTCCAAGACCGCGAGATGGGAAAAATCGCGAAGTAGAGGCGAGATCGTTATTATATTATTTACGTATATATTAACCCTTTACGAACCTCCCCCACACTGTTATCATCCCTCCCTAGACTGTATTACCTTTTCCCACACTCTTGTATGTAAACACTTGATGTAAAATATAAATGGAAATACAACACATACATTTTAAATACATTAAATACCTGTACATTAAATACATTGTAAAAAATATGTACATGCACTAAACTACTGTAAATGGAAATTATATATTTATGTAAAGGTAAATCATTTTAAATTAAGAATGAGAAAACATTTCAGTTTATTTTTTACTATATTTTTTACTGTTCATTTTTAAGGTTAGAAATTGCTTGCTTTATCACGGAAATAATGAAATCATGGAATTTTGAAAATTTCTATACCGCCATATAAGGCCAGTTCAGTACTGCGAAGGTATGACATGCGGGCATCTTGGATTTCCCAACACAAATCTCATTTACCCTTACGTACAGGTTTTTGTTTTTTTGTTTTTTTTTTTGCAATACCCTGTATGTATGTATGTGTTACAAAATGTCTTTTAATTTTTTTTTACTGTTTTTTCCCTTTTTAGGCTAGAAAATGATTATTTTTTCACGAAAATAATGAACATATTGGAAATTTAAAAAATTTTAAATTCCGCAAAAATCAGCGATAGAGCGAAATTTCCGCGAGACAGGATTACATGTAATGTACATAAAAAACCGCGATGCACTGAGGGAGCGAAAGCAGAACCGCGATACAGAGAGGGAACACTGTATTAACATTGTCTGGTGCGGGTGCAGTTGGGAAGTTGTAGTACACGGGTGCGCTGCGGGTGAAATAGATCAGGCTGTTTTTTATTTGTACAAACAATAGACATTCTTTTTTCCTCTGATTTTCACCAACAATGCGCTAAAAAAGCAGGCTATTCGGAGAACCCCAGTGTTTGTGTCAGTTAATAAACATTGCTTGAGTGAGCAAAACATTTTTTTTTTGAAAGCGCACCAATGGCAAATCAGTAAGAGCAACATTTTGGTGGACTACAGCGGCCAGCATAGGATAAAATAGAAACAGTTGGTTACACTCCATCAAATTCACTGTCTCTAAACGGGCATATGCAATTAAATCAAAACAGACTTAAGCGTCTTTTAGGGCTTTTGCTCTTCTATATGAATAGAACATATTCCAAAGGACATGTTTTCCTGTCTTAAATAAAATATCACATTATTTTACAGTATAGACAAATGAGAACAGTAATGATAAAATATTCTGTTTAAAATGATTTTAAGCAGAATGAGAACCTCTGGTGTATACACGCTTTTAGTATCAATGTGGAAATCTGTTTATTGATGACTGGGGATCCTTGAAAATCAGAAATGAGTACTAAATGCGCGACCATAAGTTGAATCTTTAGGCAGGGTTGATCATTTTCAAACCATTAGAGCTACCGAAAGATAAAATAGATGAGATACGATAATCATTTATTAATCCCACAGTGGGGAAATTTGCAGTGTTACAGCAGCAAAGGGGATAGTGCAATAACAAGAGCATCAGTGAAAAGAACAAATATAATAAATAAGAAATGTTACATTGCAATTAACAATTTACAGATTTGCATCAGTCTGTTGAATGCACAGCATTGCACAATGTAAATATTTATATTGCACATCTTAGTATTGCATTTATATTGCACATGAGTGAATTTTCCGTTTTTGGTGTGTGTGTGTGTTCTAGTGGGAGCAGTGTTGGTTGTAAAGTCTGACGGCTGCAAGGAGGAAGGTATCTCTCCTTCACACACCATGGGTGAAGCAGCCTGTCACTGAAAGTGTAAGGACTGATGATGATGATGATGGGACTCCTTAGAGTGCACAATACTCAGACGAAAAGTTAAGGAACTAATTCCTCAACCACTAAGGTCTCGAAGGAGACAGATTAGAGGGAACAAATCCCTAAAACAAAATAAATACACTCCAGTGGGAGAATCCCAACTCTAAGATAAATAAAAAGAAACTAAGACTTCAGGAGTGAAATAACTAACAGCTCTTAATATAGAAAAAACAAACTGCGAAGTACCACACAGGTACTTCAACACCGAAGTTCTTCGGCGGGTACAAACGGATCAACCCCGCAAGAAAAAGAAAATAAAGAACTTCGTAAATATAAGACTGCTGCTTTCTACATTCAAGGCTTTACTGAGCTGAAAACCAGCGGACAAAATCTCTGCCTAAGCTGGCGAAGTGTATAGACGACACTAACACAAAGAAATGCTGAAGCCCTGGGTAATATAAAGACCTCACACACCTGAAACCAATTACTAATTGGCCACACCAAGCAGTCAACCGATAACCAAACAAGATAGGAAAAGATAGCCGATTAGCCAAAAGAATGTTGTTAGCATCCCGACAATGGTACAAATGAAAAAGCACGAAACAAACAAATAGTAAAACCAAAGATAACACATGCAATCATGACAGAAAGAGCATCCCAGTGTTGCCAGTGTGTTCTGCATGGGGTGGGACATGTTCTCAGTCAGGGAAGACAATGGCCTTCTTAACCAGTCTGTTTGGTCTCCTCCTGTCGGCAGTTGAGATGCCACTGCCCCAGCAGACTACTCCATAGAAGATAGCTGATGCCACCACAGAGTCAAAAACGGTCTTCAGAAATGCCCCCTGCACTCCAAAAGACCTGAGTCTCCTCAGCAGATAGAGTCTGCATTCACCTTTCTTATATAGTGCATTCATGTCTACATTACATTACAGTCATTTACCTAACACTTTTATCCAAGGTGACTTATAGTTGATGAGGCTAACCAAGGGCCAGTCCCCCCTGGGAGCAATGTGGGGTTAGGGGCCTTGCTCAAGGGCCCAACAGCAGAGGTGTTCTTGCTGTGGCTGGACTGGGGCTTGAACAACCGACTTCAGGGGTCCCAGTGATGCACCTTAGCCACTAGACTTTAGGCTATGTTGTCAGTTAAGTCCAGTTTATTATACAAGTGAACACACAGGTACTTATAAGATTTCAGCATCTCAATGTCCATTCCCTGGATGTTCACTGGTTTTGGGGGAGAGTGTTTGCACCTGCGGAAATCCACCACCATCTCTTTGGTTTTCACTGCATTGATCTGGAGGCACCGGTCCACAAAGCCCTGGGTCAGTTCTCGGTACTCCCTGTTGTTTCCATCTGTGATGAGGCCAATGATTGTGAAGTCATAAGAGAACTTTTGCAGGTAGCAGTTAGCTGACTTGTGCATGAAGTCTGCAAGTGTAGAGGGTGAAGAGGAAGAGAGCCAAGACTATTCTTTGCGAGAGAGGGATCTGTGCAGGAAGTAGATGATGTCGTCATCCACCCCAATGCGAGGTTGGTATGCCAACCGTAGCGGGTCCATTGATGGGCTCACCAGGAGGTGGAGACGGACATCAGGTGCGATATCAGTGCCACCGGCTTGTAGCTGTTGAGGTCCCTGGGGTGCGGGATCTTTGGCACTGGTACCGCGCAGGATGTTTTCCACAGTGGTGGCACTCTCTCCAGCTTCAGGGTCAAGTTGAAAATGTACTCAAATATCCCACACAGCTGGTCTGCACTGGACTTGAGAAGCCTTGAGCTGATGCCATCTGGACCTTGATAATGATGCTTTTGATCCTCACCTTGATCCTCCTGAGTTCTTTACTCACCTGGTTTGTTGTGAGGGACAGATTGGGGCTGAATGCTGGAGGTTGTGGGTGGGGGGTGGGTAGGGCATTGGACAGGAAATGTGCAGGGTGGCTGTGAGCTTAATGTTGTCGGAAGGGGGTGGAGCAGTACACAGGGGGTCCAGACGATGGGGGTTGCTGCAGGGTGGATTGGACACGGGGAGGGGCAGATGACCAATCAAATCTATTGAAGAAACAGTTCAGATCATTCACCCACTTCCGATCCCCCACAGGCTGGGAGCTGGGTTCCTTGTAACCAGTTTTGACGCCCCTCCAGACTCCGCTGTCGTTGTTCTGCTGCAGCTGATCCTCCATCTTCCTCCTGAAGCTGTTTTTTCCCTCCCTGATCCTCCTCCTCAGCTCCTTCTGCACATTCTTCAGCTCTTGCTTGTTTCCTGACTTAAAGGCCCTCTTTTTTTCCTTGAGGAGAGCCTTTATGTCAGAAGTAATCCAGGGTTTGTTGTTGGAAAAACGTTAGCATCAGCAGAGGGGGGAATATACGGCGCTATCGCAATAACATGCGAGAATTCCTTCGGTAGACCAAAGGCCTCATGCTAACGGCTAACAGCTCTTATGTCCTTACTGCAGAGTTGTTCCTTAATAGTGATGTGCCCAGGGTTACACAATCTATCATTTACAAACACTGCCAGCCCTCCTCCTTTCCTCTTACCACTCTCCTTTGTCCTGTCCGCTCGCAACATCTGTAATCCGTCCAGCGTAGCGTTTGTGTCCGGAGTTAATGCGGTTAGCCATGTCTCCGTAAACAGCATAATGCTACACTCCCGGTATTCTCTCTGGTGCCAGGTCAGCGCTGCTAACTCGTCCATCTTATTGGGGAGAGATCTCACATTCTCCATGATGATAGAGGGAAGGACGGGTTTGTAGCGTCTCCTCCTAGTGCCGTGCTCAGCCCCGGCATGACTTCCCTGTCTCCTCCTCCTCTGCTCATGGGGAACATCAGGATCACTGAAAACATGAACCAGTGGGGACTTCTGGGTGCCTCATCCTCTTCAGGCACTGTTCCAGTGTCTGCATCCCTGTGGTCTGCATCCTGTTAAAGCACTGTTCCAGAGTGTGGATGAAACAACTTCTTTTTATGTTGCAGTTCAAATTTAGCAAGTCGAGTTTATAAACCAGAGTCTGAATTCACTTCTTATGCTGGTTCGTGCAGGTCACCAATTTGTGTCTGATTGATCCATCAGGATAACAAAGCTGCAGCTAAACAGGAAATAGACTTCCCTGTAGACTCAGGAGTTCCTCCAGAACACAGGAGTCTATCCCAGCATGCACAGGGACACTGAGCTGTCCAAAGGCACCCTAAATCTAGGATAGAGGGGTTCAGTGAAGGTGGTGTGGAAAGTGTACAGGAGGGTCATTGTGTCAGAGGAAACGTCATAGAAGGACAGAGTGCCAGCCGGCCAGTCCAGATACACTCCTACTCTGCCAGAAAGGAGGTGCTGGTGTGGGCGGGAGAGCTGAGTGCTGATGCCATCGTGCCAGACTGAGTAACTGTCCTTATAACACTCCAGACTCCAGGCCTTGTCACTGTGACTGAGGACATGGTCTGATTCCTCTCCTTTACACTGCATTCCAATCACGGCCCCTCCCCTCCACTCAGCCTCCCAATAGCAGCGTCCAGACAGGCCCTCTCTGCACAGCACCTGGGGACTGGATTCAAATCTCCCCGGGTGGTTAGGATTCTGCTCCATATCCAGTGTGCGGCTCGCCTCCCTCTCCCCCTCAGAAACAGACAGTCTTCTGTGTGCTGTGCTGCAGTCTAGAGTGAGCTGACAGGCATCTGGAGACAAGATGGTAAAATCTCTATCAGAACATACAGAAGAGGAAAGAGAGAAGGCAGGTACTCTAGAGGAGGGAGGAGTGGAGGATGAGAGAAGAGAGGCAGGTTTAAAATACTTTCTCTCCACATTCCCAGCCCTCCTACCTCTGTTAATCCGCCCTTATTGGTTTAAAGCACTCTGTGCAGACACACTTACATTTCCTCAGTCCTGCTTTGAGCCTGATCTCTCCTCCATGGTCCACACTGTAGGAACAGAAGAAATGAAACACAGACTGACTGTCTGTCTATGAAGTACAGTGTAAAACTGAACTCCACACTGTCAGGACTTTACAGATCAGATGAAAATATCTCCCTGTTTTACTATGAACACTGCAGCAGTCTACAAGCAGAGAGGAACAGAACTTGGATTTGTCCCAGAATGCAGAGGGAGTGCTTCTAGCAGGAGAGGAGCTCAGTACCAGTACCTGCCACTCATATCAGACTGAATCACCAGCACTCCACCTGCCACTCATATCAGACTGAATCACCAGCACTCCACCTGCCACTCATATCAGACTGAATCACCAGCACTCCACCTGCTACTCATATCAGACTGAATCACCAGCACTCCACCCGCCACTCATATCAGACTGAATCACCAGCACTCCACCCGCCACTCATATCACACTGAATCACCAGCACTCCACCCGCCACTCATATCAGACTGAATCACCAGCACTCCACCCGCCACTCATATCAGACTGAATCACCAGCGCTCCACCCGCCACCCAAATCAGACTGAATCACCAGCACTCCACCTGCCACTCATATCAGACTGAATCACCAGCGCTCCACCCGCTACTCATATCAGACTGAATCACCAGCACTCCACTCACTACTCATATCAGACTGAATCACCAGCACTCCAGATGCCACTCATATCAGACTGAATCACCAGCACTCCACCCGCTACTCATATCAGACTGAATCACCAGCACTCCACCCGCCACTCATATCAGACTGAATCACCAGCGACCCATCTGCCACTCATATCAGACTGAATCACCAGCGCTGATGACAGCCTTACTGAAAATGGTGTAATTCCATATTAATATTAATATGTACAGAAATATGTACAAAATTAAGAAAAGTAAAATATGTGACTTATGTTTATACAGGTTTCTAGTGGACTATGCTATTTATTCTTAATTTAGAAACAGAGAAAGGGACCAAAGTACATTTACAGAGTAAATGTAAATTTACACAGACGAATAAGTCTTCTCTTCTGGTAAATGTTTTTTTTTTTGTTTTGTTTTTTTCCAAAAAGGCACTGATGAAATTAGTTTATGAATGAAGTGCTACTTCTGTTCTATAATCAAATGTCTAAATAAAGAGTAAAATCGAACTATTTTGCTCGATATTGTATATTGTTTCATGGAATTACATCGAGTACAACTAGGGCCCAATGGAGCATGGTGGAGAATCAAAACATGACTGATCTGCTGTAGTGGCGTTTTAAGTCCAGCAGAGGGAGACAAATCTCCCTTGAAGCAATGATCCAGTCCTTGTGATCCAGTCCGAGTATTCTTCCTGTTTTCACACTCCTAGTTTGCATAACTGAGCCCACTTAAGATCGAAAATTCTGCACACGACAACAGTTAAACATTCACGTAGATTTAAATATTTTATTTCTTGTCCATTTTGTATTTAATTGAACAACCACAGTTCAGTAACCCTGAATGAAAAACTTATAAGGGTTGCATGGCATGATGTCATGACATTTGATAATGTTATTGATTTACTCATTTATAGCTTAAAATGTCAAAATGGAAATTAAAAATAATAATTGCAAAATGTCCAAAAAAATAATACAAAAAATACAATATGCAAATAATAACACAGGGAAGGAAAGTCATTACAGTGAATGGCAATGAAAATAAATGTATAAAAACTTTCTTCAGTTGTACTAAGGACACTAAAAAAATCAAATTAAATAAAAGGTAAGATTCAGTAATCAGTAAAATTCGTCCTCAATTTAGTCTTAACTGACTGCCTTAGTAATGTTCAGGGGAAGACTGTTCGAAAGCCTAAGAGCTCATGGTCGATTTGTTAAACAGATTCAATGGAGAAGGTGAACCTCGGACGAGAAGGCTGGTGGTAGATGCCTACGTTTTTTTATATTCATGCAAAATCATAAGAAAAAAAGACAGAACATGAAGTAACTTGTATTAATTCATACAAAAACAGACCTCTACACAATAACAACTGCATACCTGCATATGACTGCTTAATATACCTTTTACACCTATACGGCACACTCTCATCCAAAATCGGTCATGTTCCTTCAAGCAAATAAACACATTACATACCTCACATGTCCGTTTGTTCACAAGTAAACAGGTTAGCTGCAAAGCTAGCTGTTCACGTG